>JAULJZ010197189.1:0-20141 GCA_032270985.1 Heliamphora pulchella
ACAAAAATTTTAACAGTTAGGGTGCAATTGATGTTAAAATTAAATCTCATGGGAGGTTAGTGTAATTTCAGAGACTACAGGGGAGGTCCCTGTAATAAGCTTAAATATCATGGGAGATAAGTGTAATTATCCCAAATAAAAAACATGTTGTGTAATCAAAGGGCCTACAGTTATGTCCATATGTCGTAGCCTAACTGGGGCAATGTGCGGGAATCGATCCCAAGCCCATACATGTAGAAGGATAAGGGCGCCACCGATCTTAACATCATCTCTCTCTGATGTACGGCATAACTCTTTATAAAGCCAGCCAAAGCAGCACTGCCTCAGCTGTATCCGCCTGCGACATCAAAATCATGAAGTAAAGGTAAGAATATCAAATGGACAAGATGAGAGGACTTATCTACAAATATGCTCCCTCCCATCAGTTGTAGAATATTAGCTCGTGCATGTCTCTCTAATGTCTCCTCGTCTGCATCATTAGGCAAATCTCTAAACCTATCATCTAACCAGGTCATATTCAATCTCTGACTGACAAGATGTGGAGCAACAGGAGTATGGCCAAGTAAGACCTGACATAGGTGAGGCCAGTGATGCTGTGTAATCCCCGTCACAGCACGGCCATCAATAGGTAGCCCGAGAAGAATGCTCGCATTTTGTAACGTGATAGTCATCTCCCTATGTGCCATATGAAAAGTATGTATCTCAGGATGCCAACGCTCTACAAGTGCTGTAACGAGATGCTAATCAAGCTGGATGAATGGTACATGAACAAAACCACCAAATCCGACGCGCTTGATATACGGTAATAAAGGATCATTAGGATGTTCTAAACGACTAACTGTAGCCTCTCGACGTTTACAAGTAAGAGGATTCTAATCTTGTGGCGGCTCTAACCCCCAAGCACGAGACGACCTATGTCTCTCCCGACGGCTAAGAACTGTGGTCTCTAATGGGCCTGGCTATAGATGTGCTATACTCCACATGAAAATTAAAAAATTACTGACATGTTAACAGTGAAATAAGATTAAGCATGACTAGATAAAATATAGTAGATTACAACATACCCTAAATAATATAACACAATCCAAAGCATGATACAAATTTGAGCCTATTATTAAAAATACTGTTGTTTTGAAACTATTTGGCATAGTAGGGTTGTTTTAAAAAATGCAGGTTCAAAATGCGTTTTCGGATAAATAACGCAAGCTTAAAACCCGTTTTAACATCTGACTCAACCATACCAGCTTGGCAAAATTTCCTTGTAGACTACTAAAATCGTAACTTGAACTCCCATTTTTAACCTAGCTTACAGCCAAAACCCTAGGCGTGAACTAAACACACGATTTACATTTAGGGTATGTTGTTTTCAAAATGGGTTTTGAGCTTGTGGTTTTTATCCGAAAACGCATTTTGAACCTGAGTTTTTGAAAATAGCCCTACTTTGCCAAATAGTTTCAAAACAACAGTATTTTTAATAATAGGCTCAAAATTGTATCATGCTTTGGATTGTGTTATATTATTTAGGGTATGTTGTAATTTACTATATTTTATCCAGTCATGCTTAATCTTATTTTCATTGTTAACATGTCAGTAATTTTTTAATCTTCATGTAGAGTATGGCACAACTACAACCAGGCCCATTAGAGTCCACAGTTCTTAGCTGTCAGGAGAGACATAGGTCGTCTCGTGTCTGGGGGTTGGAGCCGCCACAAGATTCGATTCCTCTTACTTGTAAACGTCCAGAGGCTACAATTAGTTGTTTAGAACGTCTTGATGATCGTTTATTACCATATATCGAGCGCGCCGGATTTGGTGGTTTTGTTCATGTACCATTCATCCATCTTGATTGGCATCTCGTTACAGCACTTGTAGAGCGTTAGCGTCCTGAGACACATACTTTTCATGTGGCACAAGGGGAGAGAACTATCACGTTACAGGATGCGAGCATCCTTCTCGGGCTACCAATTGATGGTCGTGCTGTGACGGGGATTACACAGCACTAGTGACCTAACCTATGTCAGGTCTTTGTTGGCCATACTATTGTCACTCCACATCTTGTCGGTCAGAGATTGAGTATGATCTGGTTAGATGATAGGTTTAGAGATTTGCCTGATGATGCAGACAAGGAGACATTATAGAGACATGCACAAGCTTATATTCTACGACCGATGGGAGAGAGCATATTTGCAGACAAGTCCTCTCATTTTGTTCATTTGATGTTCACATTTACTTCATGATTTCGATGTCGCGGGCGGATACAGTTGGGGCAGTGCTGCTTTGGCTTGGCTTTGTAGTGAGTTATGCTGTGCATCAGAGACAGATGCTGTTGAGATTGGTGGCGCCCTTATCCTTTTACAGGTATGGGCTTGGGATCGATTCCCGCACATTGCCTCAGTTAGGCCATACGACGTATGGATATAACTGTAGGCCATTTGATTACATGGTATGTATTTTAATTTGTGCATATTATATTTCATCATATTGCAATTTACATTCATTACCATGTAAATAACACTTTCTCGGACAATGTTTATAGATGGTGTGATGAGTTCTCTATCACACAGGCACGCATGTCATATGGCAGTACCGATATACGTTCGACATGCAGACTACTGAGCAAGTAGATTGCTACTTATTTGTGAATTTACTAGAGAAACTACATATCTGTACGTATGTATTATTGGCTTTCATTATTTTTTTATTTTATGTTGTATGTGGTATGGCGACCTTACACACCATACATTATAGTTGCGTTACTGGCATATTGTCGAGCAGGTTCTGATGTATGGCTCACTCGTTTACCACTCATATGTTTTGTGATAGTGGAGCTACACCGGCCTCTGATTGAGTTCTACGCCAGTTCGGTATACGATAGCAGATTCCATGGCCATCTAAGACCCTATCAGGCTCACAACCATGATCTTCGGGGCCACACGACTGATTGGGCTCGTAAATATGCACCATGGATCTTATTATGGGATCAACGGCGAGGGCATCTGGCTTTAGGTTTCGTTGGTGACGGGTTGTTGACGTACAGTGATCCGTATATGGTTTGGTATTGTCGTATCACTCGATGGTTCATTTGTCCCATTGGGGCCACTTTTGAGTACTTGGTAAGTAAATTATAATATTTTTTTCCATTCATAATCGCTTATGTTTACTACATTATTTTACTTAATGACGAATCATTTTCATACACACTTGCAGACATCTTGTCTCTAGCAGAATGCTAATCTCATGGCTCAACAGTATGACGTTTACAGACTTGCATTTGCTGGCCTCACAGCTATTGACGAGTAGTATCGTATTTTGAGGGTTCCTCCTTCAGGAGATGCCGCTCCTAGACCTGCTGATCCAACTGCTTGTTCTTCTGCTCCAGCTCCTCCACCTACTGCTCCTAGACTACACTTCTTGATCCATCTCCAGCTATAGCTTTTTCTCGAGCAGATTTCGCCTACGTACCGTGTTCTCCAGTTTTTTAAGTAGAGGCCACTATGACATCTCGACCACTGCCTACACACGTAGAGGCGGCCTTACCATCGTTGCAGACTTCAGCAGAGCCTTCTACTCCATTAGATGTGATGTTCGATTGGTCGAGCGGGTCACCTATGTTTGTTGGGGTAGATCATATTTTGTCGCATTTACCGCATCATGACACTCATGCTAAGAGAGTACATAGAGATGTAGTCGATGTGTCACAGGTCATTCATGAGTATACCTTAGTGCGGGGATTTGAGCCTGTCATGGCAGTCATCCACTTGGGAAGAGTTTGGTAGGATTTATCCCAATCACCAAAAATATTTGCAATGGTTTTCTTCTTTGCATCTCAAACCTTTGCATATGATGCTTGGTAACCATCAAACTATTTTTTTATGCCAGTTTGTAATACAGATATCTTCACTAATGGATCAGCCTTTACCAAGTTCCTAACACAATGTTCAATCAACCAAGTATCCAACATTGCATGATCTTACGTTATTGTGGTTGATAAACACGTGTAAGGACCTTGATAACGAGTGATCTCAAATAACCCATGGGTTGCTCTCCTTTTGCCTCGTAATTTCCAGCCGCACCCATTTTTACACTGCAATGCCCATATAGTTGTTGTAACCTCAATTACCTCGTGTACACTTGATTCTTAATCAAGCAATAATGCTTGACTGCACGTTGCATTTCTTCTTTGATTCAAAAGAGTAAGCCTTTTCGTAGCTCTTGCGTCTCATTCCAACTATAATTCACATTCACTGCCATATTCGGTGATGGCTCATTAATATTCTCCCAAGTATTTTGGGTGAATATTGGAGATGGTGGTTGGTAAAAAGAATGACTTTCATTACGAACAACAGGATCTGTGTCATTTTGGACATCCGTCAAATGGTCATTATCATCATCTTTGTGTTCATTGTAGGGGTTCTCATAGGACTCAAAACCTCTTTGATCAGCTGGAATACGTTCTTCACTTGCGATCATAGTTTGAATCGCATTTAAGACAGCTCCACACATTTCATCTGTGGCAGTTGTGGACTGTATATGGTTGGGTTCTGGATCACATGCAATTTGATCATAATTATCACGAGTGCACACTAGTGATTGTGAAATATTTCAAGTAGTGTTAGATGTGTGAGTAGGAAGAACATAAGAAGGCATACTAGGACCTTCTTAGATTACGTTGCCGTATCTCAAGATAGGTAACAACTGAACATCGACATATAACTCAGTTGCAGAATACTCAGAAGTGTTATCAACATATCAAATATGACTTTGATGGAATCATCGTCGATTACTAGAAGAGCTGTAAAATAATAGACGGGATTAGGATAAGCGAAAGTAGGGAATCTATACATGATAATGACATTCCTAACATCTTCGCATATTGTTGTAGACTTGTAGGAAGTAATCGACGTTGTAAATCGATTAAACTAACCTCTTGTTTAACTTGTACAAATTTTGGAACAGGGCCCTCGTAAGAAATTCCACCACCTTGATCATTGATAATTCAGCCACCAGAATACAATAATAAATTGTATGATCTTGATGCCATTACAATATAAACGAATTAATATTTTTGCAAAGAAACTTCTTAGCATACAATTTCAACGAAATGTAAATATGGTAGAATATATAAGTTTCTAAAAGTGTAGGAAAATGAAAATTGCAGTTTAAAGTTACAAATTTTTGTCAAATTAAATCAATCAAAACTAGTCAATCCTAAAGCACTGCAATTTTACATTCAAAATGCCAATTCAATTTTTCAAACTGACTTCTCTACTTCTGGATACGTCTTGAGATGAGAAAGGGAATAAAATTGCACGTCAAAGACGCGATTTTGCGTGCAAAATGCCAATTCAATTCTTCAGACTAACTTCTGTACTTCTGGATAGGTCTTGAGATAGGGAAAGGGGGATAAAATCGCATCTTCAAGACGCAATTTCGTGTTAAAGTGCCACGTGGCACCTGCAGCGTACTTGCAGACGGCAAATATGGAGCAGAATTTGAGAGAGTAAAATTGCATCTTGAACACTCGATTTCACTAGAAAGCGACATGTGGCGGACCTCGGCGTAAAAACACGTCTTCAAAACATGATTTCACGAGAAATCGCGACGTGGCAGTAAAACACGTCTTCAAGTCGCAATTTTAGCTGCAAGCGACACGTGGCACCAACAGCCCAAAATCGCATGTTCAAGTTGTGATTTCAACGCGACTGTTACTTTGGCTGACCCAGCCTAGAAAACGCATTTTCAAATTGCATTTTTAGTTTGAAAACGAATTTTGAAACTGCGTTTTTTAAAACAATCGTACTTTGCCAAATAGTTTCAAAACAATAGTATTTTTAATAATAGTTTATTAAAAAACGTTACTTTGAAAAAAAATTCAGGGGGGTGTGTGTGCTAGGGTTTCGGTGAGGGTGAGGGTTGACAAAGAGAGGAGAGAGAAGAAAAGGGTGGTGATGGGTCGCGCATTGGATCGTGAGATGGACTGGTGATGACTGTAGTTGGCTGGGTTGCGGCTGTCGGCAAGGTCGGGATGGGCAAAGCTGTTCGATAGCAAGGATTTGCTAGTCGACAATGATGGTGGCGAAGGCTCATGACTGGTGCAGACTGGCATCGTGATGGTTTTGGTTTTGGCGACTGGTTGTGTTCTTTGTGCGACTGATTGTGATGGATCTTGTAACGCACAGTGATGAATCGTACGACACGAAAGCTTGCAATGCAGCTTGATAAAGCTTGCAACGCAGCTTGATGTCGATGATGTTGGTTGTGGCAGAGCTTCGATGGATTGCGCGAAGCTTGTTCAACGGCGCTAATGGCTGCCAACGAAGAGTTGTGTGTTCGGTTAGGTTTGTGTCGAAGAAGAAGAGATGGATGTGAAATCTCGAGTTAAGCACCAATTGTTAATCAAAACAATATGATTACATGGATAACTCCCTTTTTTTTAGCATAACCCTAACAAAAAGAAAAATAAAATATCTTAAATAATAACTTAAATGACTCATAAATAACTCTAATAAATTAAATAACTACCGACGACCCTTATTGAACCAAAAAAGTTTGTTCACTCGCGGTTGGCCTTTGGATTTGACCCAATTTTTCAAATTGGATAACGATTCTCTAGCCAATCAACGGCTACGCCATCAATGAGATGAACCTCTTTCTTTATGTTGAAAGCTCTTAATATTGCATATAGCAGTGATCTTGTCATCTAGTTGGTCTATTCAATATCTTATGCTTCGTAAGTCTTGTTGTTTCATGGCAGCACGCGGATTGATATTTTCATGTAGAATGTTTTTTTTTCACTGAAGTAAGAATTTATCAAAATTAAATTGCTACTCATTATTATGTGCACATGGGGGTAAGGTTGCGTACATCTTATCATCCCTGTATCTCGCTAGGAGCCTCCTGCACCGGGTTTTCCATGGCGGTGGATGAGTACTTTATGTAGCCTTGTTGTAGAATGAATTTTGAATTCTATGTACAATGATAGCTAGAAGCCAAGCAACAGTGCAAAGTAATTAATTGGAAAGTGGTATGGGGATCTTTGTGAAATGGAAGTAAGTAGATGTAACCAGGCTATTCATGCCTGTCGCAGATATGAGTTTTCTTACCAACTTTGTTTGCTAGAATTCAGTTCCTGGAGGGAAGTTAGGCCAAGATTTTGGAGGATTGGCTCAAGGGTATGAACTAGTAAACATTTTTTTCCCCTCTGATTGTGGCCGATGGAAAATAATGATTTAGGTGCCTTCCAGTTTTTTTTTATTTTTTGGTGGCATTTAGGTATATTTCTGATACTATTGAAACTGAATATATGAACGTTTAAATAAAAGCAGTCTTAACTACGAGAAAAGAGGCGATCACCTGCAAAAGTGTTGGATTCATAATAGCCATCAAGCTTTCAGGTTTATCACAATGGCTTGTTTAAGAAAGAAATGGGCTTATTCATTTGGCATGGTAATTATAGTTTTATTATGGTGTAGGAGAATAGTGAGAGGATTACTTAAAATGACTTTAACGTACTAGGACAATGCACATGGGATAAATTGATGTCCACAAAATGTTTTTCTATTGGGAAGTAAGTTGAACACAAGTTTTTTTTTTCCTAGGGATTTGGTACAAGTGTTAAAAGATTTTTTTTAAGAAAAAAAGAGAGCTCTGAATTCAAATTTTCATTTCATTAGACCAAGAAAGTTACCTGTGAAATATTCTAGAAATGTGGAACCAATTGTTTTAAATTGCATATCTTGTGCTGCAGTAAGTTCTTACATGAGAGGATGTAATGAGTGTACGCTGCTTGAAAGTGCCTAAATTGTGAAAGTTGATAGCGCTAACATTCTTTTATTTGAAGCAATAGCTCGAAGTAGAACTGGAGCAGCCCCCCGGGGGGGGGGGGGGGTTTAGCTCCTCTTAAATGTGTTCCTATTTTTGTTTCTATTCACGACCTATCTCTGATATTCTATATTGTCCATGAGTTGTATGATTCAGTGATATTCACAGATGTTTCCTTCCCTTATTGCTATTAACCTCAACTTTTTCTTCTGTTTTAGGCTCTGCACGAGGAGTTGACCACAAAAGCTGCCAGTCTAACACAGGAGAATGAGAATCTGAAGCGGGTAGGTATCATTCCCATAGTTGTTACAGGCTAAGGCACATTAGCGTGCCAAGGTTTTCTAAATCCTAAGTGAAAGGTGCAACATACAGCATAGGTGACATAAATAGGCATATATGTATATATTAAATATAAGTAACTTTGTAATGTATTAACTGTGTGTACTAAGAACTAAATCACTAGAGAGAGGTTTATTTCAAGTCGTCAAAAATTAAGAATGTTAATCACTATTATCAATCTATAAAACCGTGAATATGAGGAATGACAATACCAATTATTGAGCATCGAACAAATAAATAGATAAAATAACATAAGATTAAAAGATAACTAAACATAAGATTTGATTATCAAGAAAAAGTGTGTTTTTCTAGGGCGTGGCCTAGGGCTTTATGTGGGCCTGATTGAAAGGTCTTGGCTTGGCATATGAGCCACTTTCTTCGAGCCTTGATGAGCTAGGGATTTTGGGGCATCTATGTCATGTCGTCACCGTATTTTCATGTCGAGTTGCACTAGTTCCATGGGATTCATATGGTTGGCAGCAGCATCAGATTATTGCTGCTTAAGCACTGGGTCCCTAGAACATTCACATACATTTTGATGTATATATACCGGTCTTTATTCATTCACTTTTGGTGACGGTTCTATTGGTAAGGAGGAGGAGTTGGCTGTGAAAGAGTATGATTCTTTGAAGAGACCGAATGAATGCTTAAAAGTACAGGTAAGATATAATCGGAAATGAAGAGATTTTAACATTTGAAGAGTTTCATCTCATTGTGCTCTCTCCTACTTTGCAGATGGCCGAAGCAGTGGAGACTCTAATAGATTCAAAGTTAACCAGTGCTGATATATCTACTTCTCCATCTGCCAACTATCCAGTTCTCTTGCACGACCAAACTCCATTTACACCATTTCTTTGGCCGCCTATCATTCATTCTCCAAATCCTTTGCAATTGCATGGTTCCCAAAGTTCCATTTCTGTTCAAGAAGTTCCCACGTTGGCCATTCCCGAGCCTGTTCTGCTTCGTGGAGAAGAAAATCCTCGAGAAATTTATAATCCAAATACTCCCTTGTATATTCTTCCATTCCCTTGGTTCTTCCCTCGTCCTGATCACGGGAATGGGAGTAACCTTAGGTCCTCCTTTGATCTGAATGAGGAACAAAGTCTAACTGCTGTGAATACCCAATGTAGAGCTACTTCATCTTCTAGAACTATTGCACATGAAGGGAAGCACCGTACTACGTTGCCTGTACAAGTTGAAACAGAATCTTCAACTTCTACCTCAATAGTTGGTCATGCTGTCGATGCTTTGCCAGAAACGGAACAAGATCTAATAGATCTAACTTTCTGCCCAAGCAAAAAGCAAATAGGTAACGTTCCAGCATCAGAGACCAGGAAGAAGAGGAAGCAACTCGAAACTAAAAAGCCTGCATTGCCATCAGTTCAGTAGATCTTTCTAATCCAGAATCTGGCTTGCATACCCCTGATGTTGAGGACGACTCGGAGATTGAACACCAACCATAAAGGCCGTAGCAGAACCACGAGCCAGTTCGAATGCAGGTGCACATCTTGACCTGTTTCTCAAGCTAGATACCTTTTCGTTTTCTTTTACAATGCTTTACGATAACCCGTTACTGGAAATCAGAGCAGAATGTATATATCGGTTACTTGACACAATCGCGAGTTTTTGAGTGTCTGATTATAAAGATATTGTGCTTCTGAGAGATTTTTTTGGCCTGTTTTCGGAGTGGTAACTTGGCAAGTGTAATGCGAGTTTTAATCAATACAAAGCTTCCAGTTTTGCAAGGCTAGTCTTTGGAAAGGTGGACGCGAAGTGTAGAAGTAAGGATGAAGAAAGCAGGGGGAGAGAAGGCAAGTCTAAGCATACATGTAAACTTTGTAGTTTGGACTAATTTCAGCAACTAGCTAGGAGCGAGCTTGAGTAATGAGTTGTTTCAGCTTGGCTTGAAAATTTAGCGAGTTTATTGTTCAAACTTGATATGTATACTGTTAGAGCCAATCTCAAAGTAGCTTGGCTATTTCAAGTACTATAAGATTATCGAGTTGAGTTGAGAAATTAATGAGTTTCAGATTATGTTCAAGTTTGATTTGTTCACTTAACAAGTTCTTCTTGATCGATTTTTTTAGGAATTTAGAGTGAGCAACACGTTCGCCCCATGACCTTACAACAAGCAAGCTTTGCTAGTTAGAGTAATCTTAGCAACAAACAAATTTTTCCAATGAGTTTGATCTTTGTAGTGTCATTTTCTATATTGTTTATAGAAAATCAGTACATAATATGTACTTCGTAAGTAATTTTAACAACTAACTGGGGCTGCAAACAAGTCGAGTAATGGGGTGTTAAAAATTTGAGTTGTGGGTTCGTGATTTGAAAATTTAGCGACCTCCAAAATGTTAGTCAAGCTTGAATTGTTTACCATTTGTGCCGATCTCAATCTAGTCGAGTTTTAAGTAGTTTAGTAATAGTAGTAGTTCAAAATATTTTAATTATATAAATTTGTCCATTGTGCAAAATTTATTTTTTAAAAATCTAATATTCATTCCTCTTTAATTAAAATCTTGTGTCCGCCGTTGAGAAGTTTAGTTCGTTTTACATCTTTAGATAAAGAGTAAGTAATTATTAGATCTTAATACTGTTAATTTTTTCAGTATTAATAGTTTTAAAGAGAGAAGGAAAAAAATGATAAACTTAGGAAAGAAGAAAAAAAAATATTTATGTTTTGTCTTCCACTTGTTTGGATAAACAGGATAGAAAATGTTGTAATTTATCTTTTATTTTGTGTAGTTAGCGTATACAAAATACAAGAAAAGACAGTTCCTTGTGCCATTTATTTGAGTTTTGTTTTGGGTATTCTTTGAATTTGTTTTTGAAGGGTTAGTCTTGATTCTATAATGTTTGAGTGTCTTATTAGATTTTGTTTTCTCTTTAAATTCCTTGGAGCTCTTCATATTTGAAGTGATTTAAAAAGTGGTTATTAAAAGAATTTTATTCTCAAAATTTCTTCTTATTTCTCCATATTATTCTCTTGTGTATTAATAATTCAAACCACTCATTAGAAAGAAAAGAGAGGTTTTTTTTTTTTCCCCCAAAATTACTCAATTCAAATGAACTTTAAGGATTTCAAGCAACTATTTTTTTTATCGAGAAAAAAGCATTAGACCTAAATATATTTCTGATTGATAATAGATCAGATAAAAGAATACATTGACATAAATAAAACAGCTCTAAAAAAGAGCAAAGAACCCCTAAAAAAAAAAAACCGTTGACAAAGAAAATAACATTAAACATCTAAGAACACAAACTCAGATGAGAGGAGGACCAATTTCAAACAACTGCTTGTATCTTGATGATTTGTACATAGAAAGGGAAAGAAAAAAAAAATTAAATACCACTACTAAAATAAAATATTATAAAACACTTCATCTATAAATATCATTTTATTCTTACTTTTTACATAAATGATATTCTCAACTTGCTCTATAAGATAAACAGTTTGAATCATAAAAATAAGTTCAAGATCAGTGAAATTTTTGTCTTGCCACCCTAAAGCTTACGGATACACTTTAATTTGTTTTGATGATCGGTAAGGTTCATATTATAGTACTCCTTTGATATATGTAATTTTACAGAGAGATTGTTTATTTTTATATAAATAATCTCTCCAATGTGTTCTATAGGATAAATGGTTTAGATCATCAAGGTGAATTTGAGAAAAACCCATAAAAATTAAACTTGCTTGGCAAAATCTGCTAGAGTTAGTATTGTAAATTTTAGTACTTGTTATCGATACAACTCAAATTTATTGTGATAATCCGCATCGTTCATGTTATAGAACTCATTGAAAGAATCATTTATATAAAAAATAAAATTAATTAAATATCAATAACTGCTTACTCGTATATATTTATTTTAAATAAAATAGACGATTTACTATTAAAATTATATATACAATTAAAATAAATGTTATAAGGCATTGTAGTTTTAGGGGTGTACAAAAAATCTGAAAGAACTGATAAATCGGTCCAAACTGGTTCAAACCGTACAGTTTGATTCGGTTCTATACGAAGATGGTCTGGTTCTGATTCTCAAATTTTTAGAACCGTAGTATACAGTTCAATTCTCGATTTTTATTAAAGAAAAACCGTTCTAATCGAACCGAACCAAATTTTGTAAGAGTATATGTATTTTATATTTTATACTTCTTATTTATTTCTTAAAATCACTTTAATAATTTTAGTCCAAACAAATATATTAAAAAAAACAAATATTGCTAACTCTTAAATAATCTAAGAAATTTAATATAAAATTATAATTACACCATTTTAAGACAAAAAATTGAATATACAACGACTAACGCATCATTAGATAAAAGAGTTTCAAAAAAAGGATTGCTCAATTATTTTGTAATCGACTACTGTTGCATTAGACGGTGACCTATTATTTATATTTAGTTTTCAATTTCAAGTTTTTGAGTAATAGTTTAGGTTAAATTTATTTGGATTATGTCATTAGTAAAATTGATTTTGAGCTTTAGAATTGAAAAATCAGAACAGCACCGAAATTGAACCGTTTTTATGGATTGGTTTTGGTTTAGGTTCCACAACTACAATGGTCTGGTTCTGGATCCAAAAATTTTAGAACCGTTACTAATGGTTTAGTTCTTGGATTTGCTTAGAACCGAATCAATTCGATCCGTGTGCACCCCTAGTAGTGATAGATATCCGATTAATCTAACTTTTTAAAATTGATAATTTTCTTAATGTGCTCTCTAAAATAAAGGGAAAATTACACTGATCTTCCATGAGATTCACGAAAATATCAACCACATTCTGTGTAGTTTTTAAAATGTCACTAACCTCCCATCAAGTTTAGTTTTTACATCAAATTAGTTCAATTGTTAAATTTTCGTTACTACTTTAACGAAAACTACCAAAATCATCCAAAACCAGAGGGGAGGGGAGGTTTAGGTAGAGAGAGGAAGAAAAAAAAAAGAGAGCAAAAAAAAAAACCCTGATTTTGGTGGGTTTTTTGTGCGGCGCCTGGGCTTTTTTTTGCTTTCTCTATTTTTTTTCTTCCTCTCTCTACCCTAACCTCCCATTCCCTTTGCTTTTGGACGGTGTTGGTAGTTTCCGTTAAAGTAGTAATGAAAATTTAACAGTTAGACTAATTTGATGTAAAAACTAAACCTGAAGGGAGGTTAGTGACATTTTAAAAACAATATAGGAGGTGATTAATATTTTCGTGAACCTCAAGAGAGGTCAATGTAATTTACCCTTTAATAAATGATTTTGATCATTGAGACAAGGTTGAGTTGGCCCATAAAAATTAAATTGTATGATAAATAAATATTTTCTACTTTTTGAAAGCATCTTTTCACTAATTACAAAATTTTAATTTCTTTCAGTTGTTTTTTTTTATTTTTTTTGTCTCCTTTGTATTTTTTGTGGTTCGTGTTTCTATCATATTTAAAATTTTGTATTTTTTATAACTTTGTATTTTTTTGTGATTCGTGTTTTTATCATATTTAAAATAAATTTTATCCTGATTTCTTGGGTAGTTTTGCTTATCAACTTTTTTTTTATTTTAAGATTTTAAATGTATTAATGTATTTTTAATTTATTTTCACTTTAAAATATAAACATAAAGTCTTTATACTTTTCCCAATTATATTAAAAATTTTTTTGTTAGCATTACAATAATTGGCTCAATCATCATCGAGTTGCATTTTTTGATCACTAGAAAAATGATACAACAAAGGCATGACGACCACAGGTTTTTAAAAAAAAAATACTTCAAGAGATATCGACTAAACGAAAAAGGAATTTTTTCTTTCCTCGTAAAGTAGGGGTTGGACCAATAAAATACATCAGGTCTTTTCGGATGGAGAATGAAAGGCTTATTCATCATCTTAGAGGCCCTACACCGCTATATTCAATTGCTTTGTCAGAAAGAAAAGGGAAGGACATTGTTGAGAAAAAGATAGCTTTTCCCAGATGAAATGAAAATTGGATTGATATAACAGGAGAAAGATTTTCCATTCATTCGCTGGAAAGATATGATGATGGGCTAGGCCACCTCGAATGGCGTGAGCCACATGCGAGGAGACTTGCACATACGATTTTTAGGGAGATCTGATCGAAAGACCGGTCGGAGTTTGAAGAGAATCCAAATTCTCATCTATTGTTAACAATTTAATTGTCTTTGAATTAAATTCTTTTATTTTTGTGGCAATTTAGGTGTCATTGTAATAATGAAACTCCTAAGTAGTTTAGGATTATTATTATTGGAATATGATAATCTTTGTAAATCCTAATTTAGGATTCCTTAATCAGTCATCTTAACTAAATTAGATGTCTCAAGTACAAGTAAGGAAGCTAAAGGTATAAGCCATTTAAGCTGGTTCGTTCAAAGAGGAGATAAGGTAGAATGCAATGTGCCATATGACCACTCGAGCAGTCCCAGGTTCACTTGAGCGAACCCCTGGCAGTTTCAATTCGATTAAAACTCAAACTACAGGGATTGCATGCCTATATAAAGAGGCATACCCCATTGTTTGGGCCATACTTGGGAATAATTACAATGTAACTGATTTCCTAGAAAGGTGGCAGCGGTGTCATTTAAAAACGGGTTGTTATGGATAGGAATACCGGGTGAGACATTAAATGAAAGATAATGGCATGTAAGTTCGGGATTTAAATATCTGGGAGAAGGATATAGAGGAACAAGTTGCAAGGAAATGGGGACAGGTGACGCATGCCGCTATAAGAACAAGTCGAGAGAAGATTAGCCTTTAGAACAAAAATTGGAGAATGATCAGGACAAGTAATTTATGGAATATGACACTTGACAACTACTAGAACTTATTATGTAAATAGAGAAATAAAATGAATCGGTTACAAATAAAAAGGAGCAGGTGACACATGTTATTTCAAAAGGGAGTCAAAGAGCAACTAGCCGTTGGAGTGGAAGGTGACACTAAAAAGGATGAACAGTTATGCAGATTGGCTATAAGAAGAGCAGAGGCAACAATATAGAGGAAACACATCCAACACATATCAAAGCCCCGAGCTTACTTTCAGTTTCTTATCTTGTAGTTACGTATCTTTCAATTTCCAAAACCAAATCCATTAGTTTGTCCTTATTCTGTTTCTGTTTGCTAGATTAGATTCAATTCTCGTTCTTATTAGAGGTAGATTTAGTCATTATTTCACTCTATGTTTATTCAGTGTAAAGTCATTTCAAATTTAGTTTCAATTTCTGTTCATTCATTCTGTAATTTTCATTCATTTTAATTCAAAAGTCACTTGAAAATTGTTGAAATCTTCTTTATTGAGGCAAAAAATCGAACTAATAACTTTTGCTTTGAGCTACACACAAGTCATCTTGGTTTAGAGTCAGGTTGGTGTTGGCGCAATTTCAAAATACAATTGGACGCATTCGCCATAACACGCCTGCACCACATCATTAAAGTCTTGAATATAATTCAGCGCGAATGCCAACAGTTTTTTGGCACGCTCGGTGGGACTCGAGTGTCATAAAGAGGTAATATGGAGGAAAGGTCGAGAGAAGGCAGCCATTGGCCAACAGTTTAAGACTAAGATGTCCCTTTAATAGTACTTGAAATCTTTTGCTAAACGAGTTGTTCTTTTGGAACGTGCTGTGATTCTCCGAGATTTCCCTGACCACCAAATCATTGAGGCTTTTGTTGCTCTTAAGTGGGACTTACTCTTGGCCTTCAATTCCACTCTTTCGGTTAATCTCACCCTTATACGAGAGTTTTATAACTCTCTCACCGAGAAGTCATTCGAACTTGAGACTTTTACTTGTCATGTTCGAGGCATTGATTTCACTCTTACTCCTGACACTATCGCCTCTTGGCTTGGCCTTGAGACACGGCCTTGTGATCCCATCTTCCCTCATTCCTCATTCTTTCCCGAGAAAACGTTTGATTTTAGCCCGACTACCTTTGCCATCTGTGGCTTTCCTCATTCATGAGTTGCTAGAGTGTTAATTGTTAGGGTTGTATACTAAAAATCATATTTTTAGTATTTAATTTAATTTTATTAAAATTAATTTTTCATTTTATGAGAATCTTAATGAGCAATGTATGCAATATCATTTCTTTAATATTATGCATGGATATCCTTTATTCTGTACAGTATTTAATCTGGTGTGTAGAGTACGGTTTGCACACAGAAAATCAGATTTTAGGTTCTTACAGATAATAGCGTTGTTTATTGTTCCGACTCTCTGTGTTAATACACTTTGTGTATTGAACGGAACACATTTGAGTAATTAATTTTATACTAATTATATAAATTAATTCACACATCAAGGTTATTATGAATAATGCTTATACTCTTAATTCTAAAATAATTATTGATTTGCGTATATTTAATATTCGTTGTTTTGATTCATTAGAGGGTGCGATCTTATATGAATTTATATTCCCGGTGAGTTGCATAGCAGTATTATTTATATGACAAATATTAATTATTGACGGAATTCATGTCTCGAATGATCGGGATTGACGATATCTCCTTAAGAAATCTTATAAGTTTTGATTAGACCAAACTCTACACGTGGATTTGATTGTCCGGCGGTCAATTAAGTTAAGCGAAAGGGTTTAAAAAATTTCAAAATGCCAATTAAATTAAATTGTCAGTAATTAAATTTAATTAGCGGGTATCAAAAATCTTAATGTGGTGAAATGAGTTAAGCATTTAATAATAGGAGTTTAATGAAGGTGGTCTTGAAATTATGGCTTAGAGTGCAATTACAGTTCTTTAGTAGTGTGAACTGTAATTTAGTATTTTATGAAAATTACAAAAATCGCTACAAGGTTTTTATAATTACAGATACCGCTGAGAAGTTTGCTTAATTGCAGAAACCGCTAGATACGCATCTGAGTTACACTAGAAGTTTTTGTCATAATTACTCTACAGGTCCCTGCCGTAGTTCTATAAATATGCGGGTAGATTGAACCATATTCATAACTTGTCTTCAAGACTAAAGCCGTCCAGGTTCTGCCGGTACGTGTTCTCGAAGGTTCGTAACCCACACTACGTTCGGGAATCACATAAGAGAATACAGTAAAAGGTCTAACGGGAGCTTCAACCCATAATCAAATTCGTAGTTGAAGAATCGACTTGTAAAAGGTATTCTTCTAAATTAATTGTGGTTGCACGGATATTTTATTTTGATCGTTTGACATAAGTTTTATCTGGAACTCGTTTTGGCATTTGCCCGTCAAGTTAATTTTTATCGAAAAATCATTTACAAAAACAATAATCTTGACAATTTTGCCTCTAACAACAATTCCCCAACGAGACCTAACCTCGGAGTATAGGTTTTTAAATATCATTCTCTATGCCAATATTACTCCTCGAGGATATACTTCTGAGATCTCCCAGTCGCAAGGCTTTCTTATGTGGGCTATCGCAAATCGCAAACCGGTTGATATTAGTTTCATCATATTTTTTGCTATGATGCGTATTGTGGGTGGTAAATCCTCTCTTGGTTTGCCTTTCGAGTTTCTTATTACTCAGTATCTCCACTCCTTTCATGTTCCTAAATATCATTCAGGTGTTCATCCTAATGAGATGTCCATCATGCCTATGCCCATCTCCAAAACTACCCTTAAGCAAAGTTCATCCCATATTTCCAAACCTATCCCTGATGTAGGTACATCTGGCGCCAGCACTGCTGATGCAGAGGAGCTGGGCCTTGACCCTGATATTGATCTTCCTCCACCCTCGGAGGTTCTTGATCGTTTGACACGTTTGGAGGCAGATGTTAGCATGATTTAACAAGGAAGTCAACGTACTTAGGGCGGATGTCAAGGGTCTCATTTAGCATGAGAGTGATGTTTGGAAGGAGCAACAAGAATTCATGGCCTTTGTGTGTGGTCGTCTTCGTCCTCCACAGTGATAGTTGTTGTATTTCTTGTTAGTTGGGTTCATCCACACTTTAGTTCATCATGTTGCTTGTTTTTGGTTACTACATACTTTGGCTCCTAGTTTTTGTTTGATACAAACCTTGTTTTGTTGGCTCTCCCCGGGTTTGCCAATTCAGTGCCAAAATGGGGAGAATATGTCAAGCGAGACGGTAGCCCACTCAGTAGCCCACCCACCTGTCAGTCCTTATCGACCCGCCCACTCAGTAGCCCACCCATGTGTCAAGCGAGACGGTAGAGGCCCACACTCAGACGTGAGAAAAGTCAGCTCTGATACCATCTGTAACACCGCGACTCTTTACATGGCAACGATATTGTTCACTTTGGGCAAAACACTCACGATTTTGTTCTTCCCGAGGGATCACCCATCCTTGCATTGCTCAAGCATAAGCACGTTTAACTGCGGAGTTCTGCTAGGGTCTCTACCACATGAAAAAAGTCATTGTTGAATGTAAGGGTCCAAGATTTTTCCTTTATAACCCAAGAACTCCCTCTCCCTTTCCGGTGTGGAATACTAGGATATTACAATCCAGTAACACCTTAACCCTTCACATGGCAACGATATTGTCCGTTTTGGGCAAAAGCCCTCATGATTTTATTCTTTTCATGGGGTCACCCATCCTTGCATTACTCTCGCCCAAGCACGCTTATCTACAGAGTTCTGCTAGGGTTTCTACCACTTAGGAAAAGGTCTCGTTGAATGTAAGGGTCTAAGATTTTTTCTTTATAGTCTAAGAACTCCCTCTTCTTTTCTGATGTAGGATACCAGGATATCACAATCCACCCCTTAGGGATGCACGTCCTCGTGCAGTAGCCTGCCAGCTCTGGTAGCCTGCCAGTTCTTATCGACCCACCCACTCTGTAGCCCGCCCACGTGTCATGCGAGACAGCAGGGGCCCACACTCGAAGGTGAGGAGAGTCAGCTCTGATACCATCTGTAACACCCCGACCCTTTACATGGCAACGATATTGTCCGCTTTGGGCAAAAGCTCTCATGATTTTATTCTTTCTAGGAGATCACCCATCCTTGCATTGCTCCCGCCCAAGCACACTTAACTGCGGAGTTCTGCTAGGGTTTCTATCACATGGGAAAGGTCTCGTTGAATGTAAGGGTTGAACATTTTTCTTTTATAGTCCAGGAACTCCCTCTCCCTTTCCGATGTGGGATACCAAGATATCACAATCTACCCCCCTTGGGGCTGCATGTCCCCGTGTAGTAGTATGTCAGCTCTGGTAGCCTACCAGTCCTTATCGACCCGCCCACTCAGTAGCCCACCCACGTGTCACGCGAGACCACATGGGCTCACACTCGGAGGTGAGGAGAGTCGTCTCTAATACCATCTGTAACACCCTGACCCTTCACATGGCAACGATATTATCTGTTTTGGGCAAAAGCCCTCACGATTTTGTTCTTTCCAAGGGGTCTCCTAGCCTTGCATTATTTCCGCCCAAGCACGCTTAACTGCAGAGTTCTGCTAGAGTTTCTACCACCTAGAAAAATGCCTTGTTGAATGTAGGAGTATAAGATTTTTTTTTTATCGCCCAGGAACTTCCTCTCCTATTTTGATGTGGGATACTAGAAATTCACAATCTACCTCACTTAGGACTGCACGTCCCGGTGCCGTAGCCTATCAGCTCCTGTACCCTGACGGTCCTTATCGACCTGCCCACTCTGTAGCCCTCCCACGTGTCACGTGAGACAGCAGGGACCCACACTCGGAGTTGAGGAGAGTCGGCTCTGACACTATCTGTAACATCCTGACATTTCACATGACAATGATATTGTTCGTTTTGAGTAAAAACTCTTACGGTTTAATTCTTCCCAAGAGGGTCACTGTTACGACCCATTTTTATATATGGCATCCGTGACCGGCCAGTGAGTCAAAACCCACCAAAGACATCTTTCTTTCTTTATTTTTCATTCATTCTTTTGAATTTTTGCCGACTGAATTTTTTTTCTTTTTAAATGATCTCATTCAAATTATTCTAAATTTTGAAACCAAAGTAACTTATTCATTGAAAGAAATTATTTTTCAATAAACATTCCCAGTAAGTCATTTAAAAC
>JAULJZ010197198.1:0-20139 GCA_032270985.1 Heliamphora pulchella
GATAATAAGCTCACCCACTCTTACCTTTTACCGCTCTTGTTTTCCTTACAAGTTCTTTAAGAACTAATTGAACTTCAACCAAGGAACAACTTGTATTGTCTCAATTAACAATATATCCAAGAAATAAAAGAGAATAAAAGTGACACATAATATACGAACGTTGAGGAGAGAAAAAGACAAACTAAAAATACCAACAATGATATATGAAATGATAATATACGGAAATGATGTGAACCACAGATGATATACAAAATGATGAAGTACTTGAATTTCAAATGATGATATGCGCAACCAATTGGAAAACAAGGTTCACTATATTAGTCACATAAAGTACTTGAATATCTATTTCCAAAAACAACATCTTCTTCTCTCTCTTTTTTTTTCTTTTTTTTTTAAAATAAGGTTTGGCAAACCAAAGCACATCACTGCCGAAACCCTAAAATGCTGCTGCTACCACTTTTTTTTTCTTTTCTTTTTTTTGTGCGGCTAAAACCCTGCAGAAACCCTAGAAGATGTTGCCAACTCAAACCTTAGCTGCCCTCCTTATGCAACACTAGATTTTTACAAAGGCTATTGATTGATCTCAAAAGATATTGATTGATTGATTGATCACAAAAGATATTGATTAATTGATTGATATCAAAAGATATTGATTTCAACACAATATATGAATTTCAGAATCATAACAAAGTGTGGCCTCCAACAAAATATTGATTGATTTTTTTTTAAAAAAAACAAGGGAATAAGAAAAACAAATGGACTCAAGCAATGATTAAAAATAAGGAATTGACAAGAATTAAGAACGACGCTAAACAAGAAGAAACAAAAATTCAAGAGAGAACAAGGATCAAGAAAAAACTAAAAATTAAAAAAAAAAAGAACGATACCTAGAAATTGCCTCGACAAAAACCCAAAACAAAGAACATAAAAGGATAGATAAACCTGATTTGAAGCCTGAACTTTGATATCAAATGATGTAAACCCGCAAGGATTTGAATCCCCTTGAACCCACGAACAAATTTAAATAAACCCAAGAACGTCAAAATCAAGTTAAGGTACAAATCTTGACCTGTTGAACTCTTGTTTCAAGAACCAAGATTGTAGCTAGGACACCACAAAAAACAAACGTTGATAAGTCCTTTAGTACACTCAAGAACTACAAGAGAAACTTTCTCTCAAAGAAAATTGTACTTCACTTTATTCATGTCAAAATAATACATGAAGGCTCCTTTATATAGGAGAATGTTGGAAGGAATTCCATATTTCTATGCAATGTGGGACAACATGTGCTAGTCAAAACTAAACCCAACTATACCCAATCATGGGCTGGCCAAAATTACTTAGGCCCAAATCCTTATTCTTCTTATAATAATTAAAAGCCAAACCCAACAAATTAAATAGTCCAACAAACCCATAAGCATGAATATTAAAATCCAAAATATTAGGTTGTGCTTCTCTCCGTAGCTTGTATCACATGAAGTGGAATAGGTTCTTCTTCTTGTGATCCCATTTTAAATGGTGGATCCTTGTATAATAAATTGGCATGGTCGATCCAAACAGATTGCACCAATCCTTGCATTGCGTCCTTGATCTTCTTTGCTCCTGATCTTGTGATTGGCCCTTCTAGGACTTACAACGGATCTTTGAGACTCTGTCCACCATCTATAAGACCACCTTAATTCCCATCACCTCCTGAGCCACTTGGGTGTTGAAGCCTTCTTGTCTTTATTGAAGTTCTTCGACATAACTTCAAAGGAATTTGTGGGGCTAAGTATGCCGTTTGTTTTGGCCTTCTGGGCTTGGTTGTTACTTTCGGATGATGGCGTTTCCTAATGTTTGTTATATTGATTAAGGTTCTAGCTCAGGAAGCTGGTTCCTATGTTCTGATGCGATATATTATGATTATGATGATCCTCTATGGCTTTGATAAGGCTGTCATACGGTCTGAGAGGTGCTCCTTTCCTCAGCAGTCTAGGCTACGCTAGCTAGGGTGTGGAGGTGGGCCCGATGGCAGTTTTGGTTAGGTGCTGGCCTTCTATTTCCAAGCTGAGGTTTCCTTGGGGCTGGCCCTCTCGTGCGCCTTAGAGCCATGGTTTGAGACCGAGCTTTCCCCAACCTCCTGGGCCGCTAGGGTTGTGATGCCTTCTCAGCTTTTTGTAGTTCTATTTGGGCTTCAAAGGAGTTTGGTCCTCGGTGGTTCTTTGTTAGAGCTGTTATATGGTATGAGAGGTCCACCTTTTCTCATCTGTTTAGGCTACGTTGGCTAGGGTGGGGAGATGGGCCTGACACCTGATTTGGTTAGGTGCTAGCTTTCTGTTTTTGAGCTGAGATTTTCCTTAGGGCTCTCCTGTCTCTTGCACCTTAGTGCCGCAATTTCGTGATCCAGCTTTTCCCGACCTCCTAAGCCACTTGGGTGTTGAGGCCTTCTTGTCTATATTGAAGGTTCTTAATTGGACTTCGGAGGAGTATTGGGGGGCCATGTATGCCGATTGTTTGGGCTTTCTCTATTGCCTTTCCATTGTGAGCTAGGTATCTATCTTTCCCTCCTTCCCTCCAGGAGAGCGTTCCCTTCTCACTCAGGAGAACATGGCTTAACTGTGATGCTAAGTTTACTTTAATAGGTCATGGGCTCAGCTGTTACTTTTGGATGATGGTGTTTCCTAATGCTTGTTATATTGATTAAGGTTCTAGCTCAGGAAGTTGGTTCCTTTGTTCAGATGAGATAAATAATGATTATGATGATCCTCTTTAGCTCATATTGGTTGAGATGTTGTATGGTCTGAGAGGTGCTCATTTCCTCAGCTGTCTAGGCTACGCTGGCTCAAGTGCGAAGGTGCGCCCGATGGCAGTTTTGGTTAGGTGTTGGCCTTCTAATTTCGAGCTGAGGTTTTTCCTTGGGGCTAGCCTTTCTCATACACCTTAGCATCGTGGTTTGAGAACCAACTTTCTCCGACCTCCTAAGCCGCTAGGGTTGTGACGTCTTCTCAGCTATATTGTAGTTCTTTGATTGGGCTTTTGAGGAGTTTTGGGGTGCCATGTTTTGTCGTGTGTTTAGGCCTTCTTATTGTCTTTCTGTTGTGAGTGCGGTGTCTATCCTCCCCTCTGTGATGTTGTGCTTCTCTGGTAAGTCATGGGTTTGGCTGGTACTTTCGGCTGCTGGTGTTTCCCAATGATGATTGGTTATGTTATGTTAGTGTTGTTTTTTCTTTTTTAGTGGTTTTTTCCTTTCCATGCGGGTTGTGCATGGAAAGTGTTTTATTAGCTAGTACCCCAGCTTTTAAGTGGGCGTTGGGTCCCTTTGTTTTTCTTAGGGCGTTGGTTGTTTTCGAGGTTATCTTGGCTATAAGGAGCTTTCTTCCTATATGGTACTGATGTAATTACCTGGGGTATGTCCCTTTTAAACATGTACACTTTCTTTTTCTTTTATGTTACAATTAATTATCCAAAAAAAAGAACACTATTATCATCTCGAATGAAGTTGGGACTGTTCAGCCACTTCTTTCCATTGATTCCACCATGAGAATATTGGGAGAGCTTTTTCTAGACAGAGAAGCTCTCCACTACGTCATCCTAGCAGCAAGCTTAGATACACCCCACCATTGCCATGGGTGTGATCCAAAGACATAGAGACCCACGGTGATTCAGCAATCATCCATGACCCATAACACCATTAATTCCATTGAGCTGGAAATAGCATCAGTCTAACCAAAGTTAGGCATCTACAAATTGATGCAACCCACATCTAGATATGTTTCTTCACACCAAAAACAAGCATGCACTTTACTAGATCACCATGGAAGCCCTTAGGTAGATTCACCATAACAAAACCTTGGGGAGAGCTTTAACATAGCATGAATCAGATTTTACCATGGGAGCCATGGGGAGAGCTCTCCCCCGCTTGTCTCTAACATAGCAGAAATGCGTTCATTTCGTGCATCATGATGGCATTATTCATTTTTGCTCTTTTTTTTGGGTAACTCATTTTGTGCACATCGATGACATTATATTTTCATTCATTTTCGTGCAAAACCTAACACAGTCCACAAAGCATTCATTTTCGTTCGTCACGATGGTATTAAGCGTACGTCATCATTTTAGTACACCTCGTGACATTTTAAAATTTCGTTCATTTTTGTGCGAAAAGCAAACACAATCCAAATGGCGTTCATTTTCGTGCACCGCTATGACAAGCATTCTTGTGCAAAAAAGCAACCACCATTCTAAGAGTATTCATTTTCGTGTAACGCGATGACTTTTTGTATTTTTGTTCATTTTTGTGCAAAGATTAAACACACTCGAAAAGTTGTTAATTTGCGTACACCACGTTGAATTTACACGATTTCAGTGATATCTATATTACAAAGCAAACCCACTCCAAAAATTGTTCATTTTCATTAACGGGCTAAGATATTATGCGTTTTCGTTCATTTTCGTGGAAAAACCTAACACAGTGAAAAATGTGTTCATTTCGTGCACCGTGATGGCATTATTAGTTTTTTCTAGGTAATTAATTATAGTATAAAAAAGAAAAAATGTACATGTTTCCAAGGAGCATACCCCAAGCAGTTACATCACATTTCAAATGGCGTTCATTTTCGTGCACCGCTATGACATAATGCATTTTCGTTTGAATATGCAACCACACTTCTAGGAGAGTTCATTTTTTTGTTTTTGGTAATTAACTGTAACATAAAAGAAAGAAAAAACGTACATGTATCCAAGGGGCATACCCCAGGTGGTTACAACGCTAACCAGCTAAAAAACACGAAAATAGCAATAACAACAAGACCCATAAACCCCCGCTTGACAGCGGGGGACCTATCCATACACATCCCGGAAGGAAAGGAAGCAACAAAACCAACCGAAACCGAAACTAGGAATACCAGTTCAACAAAAAACTAAGAATACCATTTCGAAGGCCCACCAGAGGATCGTTTCTTTTTCCTTTTGCTATTAATTGCCTGCATTCCAGAATTTTACTTTGCGGTAGAGGCCGAAATTACACTTAAATCTTCGTCCACGACATCCAAAAGAGCCCGGAAAGAATTTGAGGAAAGAACTCCATACACCGCTTGCTCCCCTTCACCCACATCAGATGACTTGGATAATTCCACAGAAGGAGCGTTCATTTTCGAGCAACGCGTTGACTTTTTGCATTTTTATTCATTTTTGTGCAAAAAAACAAACACACTCAAAATGTCGTTCATCTCGTACACTGCGATGAATTTACACGATTTCGTTGATATTCATATTACAAGGCAAACCCACTCCAAAAATTGTTCATTTTCATGAAAGATCAAGACATTCTGCGTTAATTACCCAAAAAAAAGATATTATGCGTTTTCATTCATTTCGCGCGACAACCTAACACACTCCAAAATGCGTTCATTTCGTGCATCGTGATGGCATTATTCGTTTTTTGCTCATTTTTGTGTACATCGATGACATTATGCATGTTAAATCATTTCCGTGTAAAAACACACAATACACAATGCATTCATTTTCATGCATCGTGATGGCTTTATGCGCTTGCCATGATTTTTGTACACATCGTTAACATTATGCAATTTCGTTCACTTTCAAGCAGAATAGAGGACCCATTCCAAATGGAGTTCCTTTTTGTGCACCGATATAACATTATGCATTTTTGTACAAAAAAGCAACAACACTTCTTGGAGCATTCAATTTCGAGCAACGCATTGACTTTTTGCATTTTCATTCCTTTTTGTGCAAATAAAAAACACAATCAAAAAGCTGTTCACCAGCGTACACCGCGATGAATTTTCACGATTTCGTTGATAATTGTATTACAAAGCAAACCCACTCCAAAAATTGTTTGTTTTCGTGAACGACCAAGACATTATGCTTTTTCGCTCATTTTCGTGCGAAAACCTAACACACTCCAAAATGCGTTCATTTCGTGCACCGTGATGGCATTATTTGTTTTTGCTCATTTTATCCACATCGTTGACATTATGCATTTTCAATCATTTTTTTGCAAATACATACAATCCACAAAGCATTCATTTTCGTGCATCGCGATTGTTTTATGCATTTGCCATGACTTTTGTACACATCGATGACATTATGCAATTTCGTTCACTTTCGAGTAGTAAAGAGTACACATTCCAAATGGCGTTCATTTTCGGGCACCGCTATGACATTATACATATTCGTGCAAAAAAACAACCATACTTCTAGGTGTGCTCATTTTCATGCAACGCGTTAACTTTTTGCATTTTTATTCATTTTTGTGCAAAAAAACAAACACACTCAAGAAACCGTTCATCTGCGTACACCGCGATGAATTTACACAATTTCGTTGATATTCGTATTATAAAGTGAACGGCTAATACATTTTGATTTTTCGTTCATTTTTGTGCAAAAACCCAACATACTCTAAAATGCGTTCATTTCGTGCACCGTGATGGCATTATTCATTTTTGATCATTTTGTGCACATCGATAACATTATGCATTTTCTTTCATTTTTGTGCAAAGCCTAACACAATCCATAAAGCGTTTATTTCCGTGCATCAAAATGGCATTAAGCATTTTTCATGATTTTGGTACACATCGTGACATTTTGCAATTTCGTTTATTTTTTAGCGGAAAAGCAAACACATTCCAAATGGTGTTCATTTTCGTGCACCGCTATGACATTATGCATTTTTGTGCAGAAAAGCAACCACACTTCTAAGAGCATCATTTTCGTGCAACACGATGACTTGCTAAATTTTCGTTAACTTTTGTGCGAAAATCAAACACACTCGAAAAGTCATTAATTTTTGTACACCACGTTGAATTTACATGATTTCGTTGATATTTGTATTACCCAGCAAACCCACTCCAAAAATTGTTTATTTTTGTGAACGGCCCAGACATTATACATTTTCGTTCATTTTCCTGCGAAAACCTAACACACCAAAAAATGTGTTCATTTCGTGCACTGTGATGGAATTATTCGTTTTTGCTCATTTTTGTGCACATCGATCACATTATGCATTTTCAATCATTTTCGTGCAAAAAAACACAATACACAAAGCATTCATTTTCGTGCATCATGATGGCTTTATGCGTTTGCCATGATTTTTGTGCACATCGACGACATTAAGCAATTTCGTACACTTTCGAGCAAAAAAGAGAACACATTCCTAATGGCATTCATTTTCGTGCACCGCTATAACATTTTGTATACTTGTGCAAAAAAGAAACCATACTTCTAGGAGCGCTCATTTTTGTGCAATGCATTGACTTTTTGCATTTTTATTCATTTTTGTGTAAAACAACAAACACAATCGAAAAGTCGTTCATCTGCGTACACCACGATGAATTTACACGATTTCATTGATATTTGTATTACCGCGATGAATTTACATGAATTTACACAAATTTACAACGAGGGAGATCTTCTTTCTCTAGAGAGCTCTCCCTGAGGCTTCCATGGTGAGTCCGGCGTTAAAGCTTTTTGACAATGAATGTCTCGTGTCTCTGTGGGTCTATCCGCTTCGAGACTTTAAGATATATGATGGTACGTACGCTGCTTCTATGTATGTATTGATGCTACAAATGCTTCTATGTTTGGATCTGGTTCTTTGAACCTTATTATTTGGATAATAGTTTTGGTTGTGTGAATGTTAAGGATTAACTCGATAATTTTTGGGTCTTTTTAGAAAAAATGAGCTTTGATGGTCTGATTTAGTGGAGCTGTGTGCTCTGGTAATTATCTTGGCCGATGAAGACGAAGATGACATCAAATGACGTTTAGGTTTGTTACGTTGTTTTTGTTGTTGATCGGAAGTTATAGTGGGGTTCCTCCAGTTCTAGTTTGGCTGGAGTTTTTGGTTGCAAATTGGAAGCTACGATGATAAGAAGACGACATGAGTTCTTCTTGTGGTAAAACTGGGTTTGGAATCTTGGTTTAGGTAACCATGGATTTTTAGAGTTTTGTTTCTTTGTTCCATGGGTTCTTAGTCCTTTTACGGAACCATGTTTACATTTTCTGAGTTTTAGCTATTGCGGTGTCTCTGTGGAAGATGATGGATGCTCGATGCACTGTTGGGTATTAATTTGGGCTGTTGCTGATTGCTTTGGAAATGGTTGAAGATGGCGGAAGCTATTAGTTTGGCTATGCTCGGAGTAGAATCTGTGGTTATTTCTAATAGTTTTGCAAACAATTGTATGTATGGTATGGATATGGGTATGAAGAGCTTTGGTATGATCTATGGTGATCAATCTGTTGTTTGGAGTTGCTCCGGATCTAGCGTGTTTTTAGATCTGTTGTATTTCTAGCAAACTAGAGCTTTATCTCGGTTTGCAAGCTAGGGAAGACAGTTGGGTAAACACTCGCTAACTGAAGCATGCAGTTGCTGTTATTGGGAGTTTCTCTGGTTTGGCAAAGCTTAAGCAGTACAATTTTTACAAACCATAGGCCCAGTTCAGCTAGTTTAGTTTGTTTGGAGTGGTTTTGATCACTTTGGTCTGCTTTGTCGCTTGATTTGTTTTGGAACATGAAAGTGGAATCCACGTGACATGAGATCATTTACAAGTTCTCATAGTGGTGGACTCTCATGGAAAACCCTCTTTGTTGGTGCAAATTAGTGGTGGGACCTACTGTTGTTTTATTAAAATGAAAATCAGATTAGTGGTGGGCCCTACTTTTGATTTATTAAAGTGAAAGCCAGTTGTAAAAGCTTTAGCTGATGACCCAAGAAACCAGTGGTTTGTTAAAATCGTGGGTGTGTGTTCTTTTCGCCAAATCGTGGGTTCTTATATGTAATTTTGTCTAAAAACTGGGGTTTTGTTCCAAAAACTGGGGTGCTTTAGGCAAAATCGTTGGTCTTTCTGACTAAGTGGTTTCCTTGTGTAATCTGTGTACCGTTAGTCTCGCCAAATAGTTGACGAGTAATGCGGATTTTTTAGAAGTGTTGTAATTAAAGTGGTACATCTGTTTAAGGTCTCTTTGGACGACTCCTGGTACCTCCCGTTGGAAGTTCTTTTTGGTTCTTTCTTGCTCGAGCTTTCTTATATCCTATCCTTTCCCCCCTTGCCACTGGGGTGTGTGTTGCCTTATTGAGGAGCTAAGGTTGCTTTGGTTTGGGTGAGAATTGGTTTGCACTTCTAGCTGGGTACCTATGGTGGGGATCTTTTTGGTGGTTCTTTGAGTGGGGTTCTAGCTTTTGGCCTGCTTCGTCTGGATCCAATTGTAGAGTTTTTTTTGGGATGGCCTAGGTTTTCTCTAAGCCGAATTCTCTAGGGATGCTCTGCCCATAACTTATTACTGACTTGTAGGGGTCTCCCTTCGCTTATGTTTGGCGACCTTATGCGCAGGATCTGTTGGTTATTTTTTTTTCTGATTTTGAGCTAGAGTCTTCGGAGGCTGATCTATCGTTGCTTCCTTTGGCTGGCTAGGGGGCCATCTGCCCCTACTACTTTGCTCTTAGACATCTATTGGTTCCCTTTTGGTTGTTCCTCGAACCTGTGGTTTGATCCTTGGGGGCACTTTTGTTAGAGCCTTTATTTGGCTGTGGAGGTTTCATTTTCTTTGCTTGTTCAGGCTACATCAGTTTACCTGGTTGGTTGAAAGAAAAGCCCCTTTGACCTCCTAAGCTTGGAGGTTTTGTTTATTCTCTCAGCTTTATAGAGGTTCTTTGGTAAATCTTCTTAGGAGAGTAGGTCCTTTCTTGTCTGAGGTTTAGAGCTTTTCGAGGAGTCGAGCTTCAGTAGGATTTTGTTCTTTTGTGTTGGATGACCAGTTCTTCCGCTTAAGTAAGTTGGTTTTTTTTCTCCTATCCATGCGGGTTGTGGGTGGAATATGCTTTATTACATAGCTTTCCCCGCTGTTAAGTGGGAGAACAATGTGTTTTGCTGTTGCTGTTGTTAGGTTTATTTATCTTGTGTGTCCTTTTAGTTGGAGGATTACTCCTAATATGTTAGTCGATGTAATTACCTGGGGTATGCAAAAATAATAGGGGGACCTGGGGGAGCTCTCTCTCTCGAGAAAGCTCTCCTAGGCATCAATGGTGGGTTTTCATTCTTAATGCATCCGGATCACAGTCCCATGGCAATGGTGAGGTGAATCTAAGGCACTGGAGAGCGATGGTACTCGTTTTGGGACCTTGTAACTACTGGTTTTGGATCCCCCTTTCCGATCCCACATCAACAGAGGTTGTTGCTAGCGCTTCATCTTCGTTGTGTCTGGGACTGACTAGGCTTGGTCCAGGTATGTTCATATTCAATTTTTTTTTGTTTCGATTACTGTTTGTTGGAACCTAGATATGTTGCTTGTAGAACTATGCAAACATTGCAAATTCAAATCCAAATCTGGTGGTGGTTGCATCTATTTCAGAAATTTTGAATCTATTTTTGGTACGAAGCTAAGTTTTGGAGTAGACGCTTGAATGCTTTGAAAGCAGCTGGTTAGAGTTTTGGCCTTTCTTGCCCCGTACAAAGATTCTGTCAACTTATCCATTTTTAGTTAGAGAAGCCACGACTTGGAGAGAGGTGGTTCTGTGTGAGAGATTCATCCTCGGGTTTTTTGGTTTTGTGTGAGAGATTCATCCTCAGGTTTGGTATAGAAAGATATGCTGGGTGCACACTTGGTTATGGAAAAACTTGGAAGTATGTTAAGTTTCAGATTAAGCTTCGTCATGAACTGTTGAAGCTATTCTTTTTTTTGGGTAATTAATTGTCATATAAAAAAATTATAAGATTACAAGGGGTATACCCTAGAAAATTACATGAGTACCATTAGGAGCCTACGTCTTACACATATGCAACTAAGAAAACCAAACCCCTGCTCTAAGCGAGGGAAAGCTAACGACAAAACATATTTCACGCACAACCCGCGTGGATAGGAAAAAACCTACGTACAAGTCCGCATACAACCTTCACGGATAAGAAAGCACCAGAATACAAAACAGAGAATAAACCAATAATCATGCCAAAAAACTAACAAGCTCCTAATCCCTACTGAAGATTGGCTCCCACAAAAGGTAATAGGCTCCAAAATTCAGATAGAAACAAGAGAAAATAAAAGATCCAACAAGTTGAATCGGTCATCCAAGCCCAAAAGGTACTTAAAATCTACTGAAGCTTGGCTCCTTGAAAAGCTCCAAACCTCGAATACCAAGGATCTGACTAAGGTGAAGAACAGATCCCAAAACCCAAGCAAGGTAAACTCAGTCTCTCAGTTATACTCACACTCCGCAACTAGGGAGGGAAAGATAGAGTATAGATCACCCTACTGTGGTGAAGAAATTAGTCCATACCAAAGTGAGTTCCTTAAATCAAAAGGGAACAACCCAGGGGGAACCAAAAGAGGTCTAATGGTAAAGTGCTAGAGGTAGATGGGCCCCTAGCTAGCCAAGAGAAAGCAACAAATAGATTAGCTCTAGAAACTCCAACACAATCCTGCCAACGCAAAACCAACATCCCCTGCGCACATAGATGCTAAACAGAAGCAGCAGGATGCCCCAACAAGTCAGCAAAGAAAATGCAGAATATCCTCAGAGAATCCAGTAAAGAGAACCCTAGGCCATCCCCAAGATAACTTTACCATCAGATCCAGATGAAGCAAACCAACAGCTACATCCCTACCCAAAGAACCACCAAAGTTCCACACCAAAATAGGCAGGTTCCAACACAAAATTCACTTTTCCAGAAGAAAGCACCAAAAATAGTGCGGGAATCTCCCAACTGAAAACCAACACTTTCGCCAGCCCACTAAGAAACTGAAATTGACCAAGCGGCTAAAAAACTGCTTCAGCAAACCCATGGGTCCCGTCATTTACGTTTCAATTTACGCAGAAACTACTCTGCCCAACATTGTAGAACAGCGCATATCACCACACGCAAAACCTGCGCGTACTCCCCATACCTCCTACTTCGTCTTCAATCTTCCCAACTTGAGGTTTCAGTTGTACATCTATGGCAACCAAAACTCTCAACTCCAAAGGTCTCACGTTTTTCCCAAGGATTCAACCGGTCTATTACAGCTCCACAGACCAGTCACAGCACCAGCACGTGGTGCTAAAATCATCGTCTTCCTCAAAAAATCAGAACAATGACCATTGAAAAAAAATGATCAATGCTCAGAACAAGAACCATTGAAACTGCTGCACCAAAGCCCTGATACAGGTCTTGAACGATGACCATTGGATTTTTAACATACAGAATCAGCAACAAGATAACTCATGTTCACGCCTTCATATCACCATTACCAAATATGCTTGTAAGTTGAAGCTATTCATGGACGGTTAATCCTATCAATCTGAAGCTGCGGTACCAGATCTATAGTGTTCGTTCCACTTTGGGGAAGACTAAGATGGCATCCAGTTTCATTTATCTTGATGCGCGTAAAAAAAAAATTTTGATTAGCGGTGATTTCGTGAAATGGAGTTAGTTTAAGATGGTAAAATGGAGTTAGTTTAAGATGGTAAAGCTGTGGGAAGAAGATAAAGTGAGTGCCACACACTTGGGCAGTACAAAGCTGTTCTGTTGCTTTTAATAGCTACTTTGAGCTGTGCCAGATTGATGGGTGTAGTGTAATTTGGAAGTGGGCCCGGTCTATGATATAGATGTTTGCTCTAAACGCGAGTATACAAGATTTTTAATTGATTTGTGAAACTGTGGGTGGCCTTCCCGTTGGTTGTTTTGGTGGGACCCACGGTTTTGGGTTTCGCTTGCACTATGAACGGGTTTGGTAGGACCCCACTGTCCCAACGTGTTTTCTTTTGGTGGAAACCGTGGGCAGGGTTTTTCTCCGCTGGTCTGTGATATAGCTGTGCCAGTGATGGGTTTAGTGTAATTCAGAACAGGGGCCAGGTCTGGTTGTTTTAAACGCATATGAAGACACGATTTTGAGAAATCGTGGGTTGGCCTTCCCGCTAGTTTTAGTGGGATCTACGGTTTTGGGTTGATTTACACTATGTTAATGGAATGTGAGTATTTTTGTATTGCGCAATTTTGGGTTTTACGTGGGGTGGGACCCACAAGTCTAGCATGTTTAGCTGGACTCCTCTATTGACGATGATTTATTGCTGGGAGCAAGTGGGACCCGTGTGTTTCTTGGATCCTCATTGGTGGGCCATGATATTTTATATGGAGTGTGGGTCTCTTTTTGCCCAATTTTTTTTGGCCTGGTGGTTGTATAGATGGGTACATTTAAATTAAGGTCTCTTTGGATGGCTCCTAGGTACCTCCCGTTGGAAGTTCTTTGGGTTCTTTTTTTCTCGAATTTTCTTATATCCTATCTTTTCCCCCTTGCAGCTGGGGTGTGCGTTGCCTTAATTGAGGAGCTGAGGTTGCTTTAGATTAGATGAGGATCTGTTTGTACTTCTAGCTAGGTGCCTATGGTGGGGCCTTAATGGTTCTTTGAGTGGGGTTCTAATTGATGGCCTGCTTCGTCTGGATCTGATGGTTGAGTTTCTTTTGGGATGGCCTAGGTTTCTCTCAGCCAGATTCTCTGAGGATGTTCTGCCCATTACTTATTGCTGACTTGTAGGGGTCTCCCACCGCTTATGTTTTGCGACCCTGTGCGCAGGGTAGGTTGGTAATTTGTATTGGCCGGTTTTGAGCTTGAGTTTTCTAGGGTTGATCTGTCGTTGCTTCTTTTGGCTGGCTAGGGGCCCATCTACCCCTGGTACTTTACTCATAGACCTCTGATGGTTCCCTTTCGGCTATTCTTTGGACATATGGTTTGATCCTTGGGGGCACTTTTTTTTGAATAATTATTGGGGGCTCTTTTGTCAAAGCCTTTATTTGGCTGTAGAGGTTTCTTTTTCTTCGCTTGCTCAGGCTACATCAGTTTACCTGATTGGTTGGAGGACAAACCCCTTTGACCTCCTAAGCATGGAGGTTTGGTTATTCTCTTAGCCTTATAGAGGTTCTTTGGTAAATCTTCTTAAGTGAGTAGGTCATTTCTTAGTTGAGGTTTTGAGCTTTTCGAAGAGCCAAGCTTCAACCGAATTTTGTTATTTTGTGTTGGATGACCAGTTTCTTTTGCCAGATTGTTGTATATGTTGGTATTTCCTATCCATGCAGGTTGTGCGTGGAATATAGTTTTTTTGTGAGGCCCCCCCATCAATTCGGCGGGGGGTTGGATTTTCTATGTTGTAGGAGATCTTTATACTGGTTACTCATGTAATTACTTGTAGTTTGCCCCTTGAAAATTTGTATTTTTTTTATGTTACAATTAATTACCCCAAAAATACCTGGGATATACCCCTTGGAACCATGTATATTTTCTTTTCTTTTATGTTATAATTAATTACCCTAAAAAAATAGCAAACCAAATTAAAAAATCCATCATTTTCGTAACGGCCAATACATTAAACGTTTTCATTTATTTTCGTTCAAAAACCTAACACACTAAAAAATGCGTTCATTTCGTGCACCGTGACGACATTATTTGTTTTTTCTCATTTTTGTGCACATCAATCACATTATGCATTTTCAATTATTTTTGTGCAAAACCTCACACAATCCACAAAGTGTTAATTTTTCGTGCATCACAATGGCATTAAACATTTACCATGATTTTATACACATCGTGACATTTTGTAATTTCGTTCATTTTCGTGCGGAAAAGTAAACACATTCCAAATGGCGTTCATTTTCTTCCACCGCTACGACATTATGCATTTTTGTGCAGAAAAGCAACCAAACTTCTAAGAGCGTTCATTTTCGTGCATCGCTATGACTTTTTGTATTTTTGTTTATTTTTGTGCAAAAATAAAATACACTCAACAAGTCGGTAATTTGCGTACTCTGCGATGAATTTACATTATTTCCTTGATATTCGTATGACAAAGCAAACCAACTCTAAAAATTGTACATTTTTTGAAATGGCCAAGACATTATGCATTTTCATTCATTTTTAGTGCAAAAACCTAACACAATCCAAAATGCATTCATTTCGTGAACCCTGATGACATTTTCATGGCTTTATGTGTTTGCTGTGATTTTTATACACATCGATGACATTATGCAATTTCGTTCACTTTTGAGCTGCAAAGAGGACACATTCCCAATGGCATTCATTTTCGTGCACCGGTATGACATAATGCATTTTTGTGTTAATATGCAACCACACTTCTAGGAGCTTTCATTTTCAAGCAACGTGTTTACGCTTTGCATTTTCGTTTATTTTGGTGCGAAAAAACAAGCACACTCAAATTGTCGTTCATCTGCGTACACCGCAATGAATCTACACGATTTCGTTGATATTCATATTACAAAGAAAACCCACTCTAGAAATCGTTTATTTTCGTGAACGGCCAAGACATTGTGCATTTTCACTCATTTTCGTGCGAAATCGTAACCCACTCCAAAATGCGTTCATTTCGTACACCGTGACGGCATTATTCATTTTTGCTCATTTTGTGCACATCGATGACATTATGCATTTTCAATCATTTTCATGCATTGCAATGGCTTTATGCATTTGCCATCATTTTTGTACACATCGATGACATTATGCAATTTCGTTCACTTTCGAGCAAAAAAGAACCCACATTCCAAATGGCGTTCATTTTCGTGCACCGCTATGACATTATACATATTCATGTGAAATGACAACCATACTTCTAGGAGCACTCATTTTCGAGCAATGCGTTAACTTTTTGCATTTTTGTTCATTTTTGTGCATAAAAAAACAAAGACACTCGAGAAGCCGTTCATTTGCGTACACCACGATGAATTTACACGATTTCGTTGATATTCGTATTGCAAAGCAAACCCACTCCAAAAATCATTCATTTTCGGGAACGGCCATTAAATTATGCATTTTCATTCATTTTTATGTGAAAACCTAACACACTCCAAAATGCGTTCATTTCGTGCACCATGGTAGCATTATTCATTTTTGCTCATTTTGTGCACATTAATGACATTACACATTTTCATTCATTTTTGCGGAAAACCTAACACAATCCACAAAGCGTTCATTTTCGTGCATCGCAATGGCATTAAGAATTTTCCATGATTTTCATACACATCGTGACATTTTAAAATTTCATTCATTTTTGTGAGAACAAGCAAACACATTCCAAATGGTGTTCATTTCCATTCACTGCTATTACATTATGCATTTTTGTGTAGAAAAGCATTCACACTTCTAAGAGCATTCATTTTCATGCAACGTGATGACTTTTTGAATTTTCGTTCGCTTTCGTGCTAAAATCAAACACACTTAAAAAGTCATTAATTTACCTACACCGCGTTCAATTTACACGATTTCATTGATATTCGTATTACAAAGCAAACCCACTCCAAAAATTGTTTATTTTCGTAAACGGCCAAGACATTATATGTTTTGGTTCATTTTCGTTCGAAAACCTAACACACTTAAAAATGCATTCATTTTGTGCACCGTGATGGCATTATTCGTTTTTACTCATTTTTGTGCACATCTATCACATTATGCATTTTCAACCATTCTTCGTGCAAAAAAGCACACAATACACAAAGCGTTCATTTTTGTGCATCGCGATGGTTTTATACGTTTGCCATGATTTTTGTACACATCAATGATATTATGCAATTTCGTTCACTTTCGATCTGAAAAGAGGACACTTTCCAAATAGCGTTCTAACAAACTCCTAATCCCTACTGAAAATAAGAGATCCAACAAGTAGAACTGGTCATCCAAATCCAAAAGGTACTTAATAACCTGCTGAATCTTGGCTCCTCGAAAGGCTCCAACCCTCGAATACCAAGGATCTGACTAAGGTGAAGGGCAGATCCCAACACCCAAGCAAGGTAAACTCAAGCTCTCAGTGATAGTCACACTCCACAACTAGGGAGGGAAGGATAGAGTCTAGATCACCCCGCTTAAGTGAAGAAATAAGTCCATACCAAAGTAAGAATTTAAAATCAAAAAAAGGACAACCTATGGGGAACCAGAGGAGTTCTAAGAGTAAAGTGCCAGAGGTAGATGAGCCTCTAGCTAGCCAAGAGGAAGCAACAAGTAGATTAGCTCTAGAAACTCCAACTCAACATGCCAATACCAAGACCAACATCCCCTGCGAACAGGGTCGCTAAACAAATAAAGCGTGCTCTTAGGCGGCTCATCCATCGGTGCTTCTGAGAAAAACTGAAAATGTGTGCTCTCCATACCGGGCTATAAAATAGATATTTATTCCTCAGACCTCGCGTGGCCCAATAGTAATAAATACACTTGAGTCTATAGGCACCGTCCGGCATTGGTATTCGATTGAATTGGTGAATAAATTGGGTTAGTAAAACCTTAATTGGATGAATGGATAAAGTAATGGGATACGAGAATGCGTTAAGTTGGTTGAAAAAGGTGAGGGAATCGGTTATAATGGTTAATTTAACTTTAACTATGGGGCATTAAACGATAGCTCTTTTGTTCAAAACTTGGTTATGTATTGGGAACTTGACTTTGGACAAATGATGTTGGTTTTGGAAAAACTTATGTGTGCATCCCGTATAACCATCTTCACATGTCATGCATATGTTCATTGTTAGTCTTTTTCCTACAAGTTTCGGCTCATGTTGTTTAACAACATTTAAGTTGATAGCAGAAAGAAAGTTTTGGAGTAAGACGGATGGTCGATGGACCCTTTTTGAGTAGTTGATAGAATTACACTCTCATTCGTATTATCTTTTGAGAAATAAAATTGTAAAGATGTAATTCTTGTTTTCTTTAGAACTACTTCAATTACTGTATTTTGGGTTAGAACACCCGTGTTGTAGGGCCCTAAACCCGTGTATTCATGTTATGTTTGCATGTGAGGAATTTTCGTTCGTTTGTTGGGTTGAATGCTTTAATCTTTAAATAATGTATCTTGATATTGAAGTTTGATTTAGGGTTCTTGGGTTTAAAGGTGATTGTTTTATTTTCAAATAGATGTTTTACTTCTCAAGTTTGCCTATCAAAAACCTCATTCAAATGATGAGGAAAATGGGTAATTTTTCAAACACTTAGAAAAATTTACAGTTTTTCGACAGTGAACTCTCGGGTACCCCACTACTCGAACGGTGACGAATCTGCTCGAGCAGACTCTACTGGGTGGCTTTTTATTGAAAATTATTTTAGAACAGAGTTTTGCTTAGAAGTTTTTGGGGTATAAATTGACTATTTTTCAGAGGTTGTTTACAAAAAAAGAAATGGTCTCCTTTATTGAAGTAATTTCCTAATTTTACTCGAGTATTATTATAACGAAATCGGAGCGTTACAAAACCCGAGGGAATGGTATCCAATCATCATGTCCAATTTACAAGGGCAAACCCGATGGAATAGTACCCATCTTGCACAAGTTTTCAGTCTTTCACCGATGAGCTGTTGAAGCCCAACTTATTCATATCAACCATCCTTGGTTAAATATTTGATTAACCATATCATTATTCAATAACGACCGGAAGTCCATCTTCCCAATTCAATCTCAAATCATTTTTCAAAACCGTTACCATATCATTATCCATTAATAGCCTGTAGTCCAACCAATCACAAGTTCCTCTCCCCATCATCATCATATCACACAATCTTATTTTACATTCACAATGTATACCGTATTCCGTTTCCAATTTCATATCATCAGTTCCAAATCAAGGCTTATATTGTTTTTCTTGATATAATAATTTCATTAAAGCCCATGTTCATGAACACAAGATTCAAACTTTTGTTAAACATATTTAAATCATGAATGAATCAAAATTTTCATAATTATTCCAAGTATTTTGCTTAAATCACATATTCAATTTTTTTTCTATCGACATAATTCATCAACCTCACATGAAAAGAACTCATATATCCCATATTAAAAGAACTTATATTCTCTAATCATTACATTACCTCATTTTCCAACTCAATAACACATATCCCAAACGTTATTCCACATTTTCTCACCATGAGCTCATTACCGATTTATCATCTTATCCCTTCCATTTAACTAAAATCTTCATTAACACATTCTTCTTCACGTCACTAGGTTCACGTTAAGGTCATAAACTCACATTTTACTAACCATTGTGTTTATCCCATCTTCTCATTTTAATAGTATAAATCTCATGACTCAAGCTTCTAAAAGGTTTAGGGTTCCAATGTTTAACTACCAGGTCAATGCATTAGTTTTCAAACACAAACCTATTCTGGTTTCTTATCAATTGACCCTTAAATCATTCACTTTTGAATATAAGTTCATTCATACAAGATTTGACTACCTACTAATGAATTCAAATGAGGTTTCACAACTTAATCTTTGGTTTCACCTTTCTTTGTTTAATATTTCAATTACACAAGTTCCACGTAACACCATATGATGTCTTCTAAATTCTTCACTTCATTTCGCCTAAACAAAGTTTCACATTCACGGCAAGGGTTTATTATCCACCAATCCTCAATTTTATTTTCTTTGATTACAAATCCAATTACCAACTCACACTAAATTGTAAGGCCTAATTTGACATTCATAAATTCCCATCTCCAACATAGGTGTCATACCCATGACTAATAGAATTTCGTTCAACAATCAAATTAGTTCGCTTACCCACCCCAAATCATATGCTCTCATAATCTTATTGTTCAATTCAAAGTCATATGTCTCCTACCATGTTCTCCAACACTTTTGTTCCAACACTTATGCCTTTTTCATAAACCAAGTTAATTTATGACAATACTCTAACATACGAATTAAGGTTTTACATATATAATCCCTTTATTTTCCCAAACCTTTCAAAAATAGACCTAATAAGTTCCCTTCATTGATTAACTTCCATTCATCCATGTGTTGGGGATCCATTCTTCAATCTAAAAATTAAGCGGGATTATCAACACAAGCCTTACACAAGTTAGACTTTAAAACATTGAGTCACCTTCTAAAGCAAAATTGGATTCATGAACCCATTTAAACCCTTAAGCACACTAATTTCTCATCATAGCCCATTCCTGTGAGACCCTGACCCGTTTTCTATTTTTGACATTTTCGGAAGCGCGTTACGTGTTTTCTTTCGAGCATGTTTTTATTGCTTTTGATGCATAATCGGGCTTAGATATGCATGCGGAGTAGGTTCCTGGGGCCGTGGGCCATTGTGGCGCGAATTTCAAAAATTAAAAAAAAAAGATATTTTGGAGGCCTATAAATATCTGGAGTCAGATATTTTTAAAAGATATTTT
>JAULJZ010197249.1:6047-20129 GCA_032270985.1 Heliamphora pulchella
GGGTGTCAATTAATATGTTGCGTACTGGAGAAACTTCAACTCTGGCTTTCATATATGGTAATAGATATTTATATGTATATATGCGTATACCTTACCACCATGATTTGTTGGGAAGCCACAAGGCCCCTGCCAAGCCACCCGTTCGCCCTGCCCGGCTTGCCCCCTTCCTTCCCCCAAGGACCACCATCTTGTTGCTTCCTTACTCTGCACAATCTCACATTCCCACCACAAGCTCCTCTCCTGTTACCACCCATAGCCGCCAAACAATCTCTCTATACAATCCACAAACTTGTGTTGTGGGACCTCCACAGCTCCACAGCTTTGCAACCAGCATCCACTCATCACCGTCAACCACCGTCACCCAAACAATCCACAACAACTAATAAAGCCACCATATCATGCTTAATATGATTACAACCCCATTTAACCTAACCACTATTCACTTCCATAGTTTCACCCCCTTGGCTAGTCTTGAAGCCAATGTTAACTCATTATCATCAACCACCACCACTTAAATATTTCAAGACCGCCACCAAAGGATATTTCCATCTCCACAACTCCACTCCCACCAAACCAGACTACCACCTTTTAAGCTATGATAATCAATGTGTATATTTGTGCACATGCAAATATGTGCATAGAGAAAGAGAGAGAAATTGATCATGATTTGCAAAACCTCATGATGTGCACACACGTGCACAATTGCATCCATGTATACATAGTATGTGTGGGTGTACATTTATGGTCTTGGTTTTAATTATGTGAGGTGGTGGTGCTGAGTACATTGACAGCCACAGTGATGGTAGTTTGGCCGTGATCTAGTGTTGGGATTTGGATGAAGTGAAGATGTGACCTTCTGAGTGCGACCTTCTGAGTGCGTTAGTTCAAATAAAGCAAGGTTAGCAAAGGCAACTGTTGGTTGGGGTTCGAAACTCAATTCGATGGAATTGTTTGTTAAAGGTCTTCTATAATTTCGCAGCTAAGTGGTTATTTCTTGGTTTCGTCCAGGTGGCTATTATGGAGGTGATGGGTGCAATCAGCCTTGGATGATTGGCGTGGCAGGTGTGGGTTTGTAATGGGCGGTGGAAGTTATGCTTATAATTTGATGGATACATGAGGAAGGGAAGAGGTGATTATGGAGGCTGTAGTGGACGTGGTGGTGGTGATAGGAGTGAAGGGATCTGTTGACCATGTACAGTTAGTTGTACACACTAAATCACCTTGAAGAACTCCAAAAACTGAATTGACACAGTTTTCAGGGGATATTTTTTATATTTTATTTATTTATCTATTTTATCTCTTCAAAGAATTGGCACAATCAGCGTGGTTATTGTATTTCCCACTCTATCGACCTAACCAAACATTTTTCATTTATTCCCAAAAGTGCCACCAGCTGAGCCAACCTGTCCAACTACCTGGTTCAAATTCAACTTTCAAAACAATCTTGAATCATTCATTCTTTCTCATCTTTCCAAACTTGCTCGATGATGCTCGTTTAGTTCTTAAGATTTTCTGTTTGCTTGGTACTGGTTTGTAGTAGAGATTTTCTCCTTTGCCATGCTCATAATTTCTAATTCCTATTCTGCTTAGAGTGGAATGATGGAATCAGTGCAGGAAGGAACAGTCCTTCATGTAATTGTCCACTGTCCCTGCCCCAACCGAACAACAGACTAAGTACTCAAAACTTCGTCTATAAATTCAGTGGGTCTTCAGAAAAAACTGTCTTTCCACGAAGATGATGCATTGAATAAAGGTCTTACCCTTCTGATTTTTTTGTCTTTCTTCCTTTGATTATATATATAGGGGTAAAAAATTGTACCTCCACACAATGATGAATATTTCAAACGAAGAAGACGAATCGAGCCTCCGAGAACTTCAAAGTCCTACAAAAAGATAGCACCGTTAGCGCCCTGATCAATGGTGATCGGCCAGAGGCACTCCGATAGTTAAGTTAGCCATAATCATGGTAGAAAATAATATTGTACTTGTATAGACATATGATTGCATACCTTTATCCGTAGGGTTCGATATTTATTTATAGGACAAGAGTCTTTTTTTCATCAAAGATTCTAATTATTATTTTGAGTTATCATTTTAACAGAAAATCTATCATACCACATCTTTTGATATCATCTTATCTCTTTAAGGAGATATGATTTTATCTTTATTGAAAAAATTTATCTCCTTCAATTGCCCATAGCTTCTACTTTCTTTAATCATAGTAAAAATGAGTGGAAGCTTTTTTTGTTCGGATAGATTTCAAACTATTCGGATAAATTTCGAATTTAGCCTTTTAGGCTATTTCTTCCCAAGTATGGGATGAACTTCCATACAAGAGGGTAATGCTGTTCGGATAGATTTCGAACTTAGCCACTTACGCTATTTTTTCCCAAGTATTGGATGAACTTCCATACAATGGGGTAATTCTATTCGGATAGATTTCGAATTTAGCCTCTTAAGCTATTTCTTTTCAAGTATATGATGAATTTCCATACAAGAGGCTAATGTTGTTCGGATAGACTTCAAACTTACCCACTTAGGCTATTTCTTCCCAAATATGGGATGAACTTCCATACAAGGGGATAATGCTGTTCGGATAGACTTCGAATTTAGCCACTGAATTTAGCCACTTGGGCTATTTCTTTCCAAGTATGAGATAAACTTCCATACGAGGGGGTAATGCTGTTCGGTAGCCCGAGATGTTAGTTCATGTGGAACAGATTTCAGGTTAGGCTTGGTTAAATCACAGGCAACAACCACTGCTTGGGCTCTGTCCCTCTCATCAAAATCTAATAGTCGACCCTCAAGGGCAGCGAGAATTTCAAGTGATTCAATCCCTGATGGATTGGTCATGTAGAAAGCTTTGGCACATGATATAGCACCAATTCTAACTTCTGAAGACTTATTAGAGAATCTTTTTGTAAATTCTATAAAGAGATGGCAATATTCCTGGGCAACATGGTGTCCAGGCAGTGCGAAAAGTCTTCCAATAAACTTGACAGCTTTTATCCAGACATCAACCTGATTAGCTAATAGTTCTTGAGCCAAAGTTGGGATGACGGCCAGAAGCATTTGAGGTGCACACTGGAGGACTCCAAATAAAATCTCATGGTAAAATTTTTTTAGTTCACTCCCTTCAATATTTCTGTTCAAGAAGACAAAAATTCACAAACATAGGTTTCAAGCTCATCTGCACAATTTTGGATGAAAGAGACAGCGGAGCCTATAAGCAGCAGGAGATGCACCCTTTCCCTCCTTCACAAGATTCTCACAACAGTGAAGAAGGTATTGAGCATTTTGAGAACTATATCTTCACAACCACTGAATAATTTCACATATACAGATGGCAACCAGAAGTCTAATTCTTTGTCTTCGGTTGTCTCCCAGTGGAATGAACAAATTTTGCAGAATTGGATTTTATTTTGGATCTAAATCACTGTGAAGAAAGCCTCTCTAATGAAAATATGAACATATTGTTTTCAACAAGCATTAATATTGTTTTCAATGTGAACTTCTGTCAACTCCAAACCATTTGAGGAAAGAATCCCCATTTCTCCTTGGGAAATCTGGTAGATTTTTTACTCATAATAAAGTTGAGGGTGCTTGGCTTTGACAAATTCTGGTTTAATTGCCACTTCATCTCCAGTTTGTATATTAACACCTAAATAGAGCTTTTTTGAACTTCACATTGGAGCTGCCAAACTCGAAGGTGTAGGGGTCGTTGATGTCGGCAATGAATCTGCCCATTATATGGGCCTTCCTTGTTTCACAAGCTTTGAAATTAACATATCATCCTCCTCTCGATAGAAAAGTTTAGCTCCTTAGCAACGTGAATGGCATTAATCAAGCATGAGCCAACATGGCCCTGAGTTCAACTCGGATTGGGCAGATTTGATTTTAGTCGTATGATCTCCGATTCGTATTCTCAATGGAGTTAATGCTTAAGAGAAAGCACATGTGTAAATAAAGTGATTAAAGAGTGTTAAAGATGTAAATATGTAACATGCATGTTCTAAATAATATACTCATAAAATAAAATATTAGAGAGAGAGATGAAGAGAGAGGTGATGCTTCTTTTTAATTTTGATCCCCGCAGGGGTTTGTTGTGGCAAGAATATAGGTGTTCTTATTTGATGAAATTATTTGGCAAGCCTCGAGAGGTCAAGATGGGCATCGGGTTCGGAGAATGTTCATGCGGAGATGGTGAGGTGATGTATAAGTCAGCGGAGTCGTAGAGGTTCATTTCGTCCACGAATACTCTAGATTTGAAGTATATTCTTGTCTCCTATAGCAGCTCCATGTTCAGATCCGATATTTGATCTCGGATACAACACAACGCATTCTTGCCCCGCTGCCGCTGTCGTCGTTGTCTTCTTCTTTTTTGGCGGCCATCGTTGAACCCATGTTCAAATCCAAAACAGATCTTCCAACACGCCTAGAAATAGGCTATTCCTTGTTGACGAATTACTCTTGATCCATCGGTGATCGAACTCCCCAAAAACTTCTTTACGGATCTTTATTAAGAAAAGGTGAAGACTACATCTTCGTGGAGTAGGATACAGAGCCTTGGTGTTGTTGCCGTGCGGAGGGGGAAGTCAACGGATCTCCCTTGCCCATAGAACGTTGGGGCCCAATAATGCCCCAGAAACAGTAGTTCATTTGTTTGCATATGAGGAAGACATCAGATGAGGATGATTAGTGATGGACGGTTTAGATTGAAAGTTGAGGTAGATACTTTTTGATTGTGGTGTCCAGAAGGTTATGCACTAAGCTGTTTCCATAGTGGTTTAGGGCTTTCTTGTGTTAAGCCTGTAGTGCTTTGATAATTATGGATATTGGTTTCTAAGTTCTCCTATCACTCCAAGTACAGTGTGATCATCTTCTTTGTTTTTATTTTGTTGTTTCCACAGATGGCGCCAAATTGTAGGGATAAAAAATCATACCTCCACGCAATGATGAATATTTTCAACGAAGAAGACGAATCGATTCTCCGAGAACTCCGAAGTCCTACAAAAGAGAGCACCGTTAACGTCCTGACTGATGGTTACTGGCCAGAGGCACTCCAATGCTTAAATTAGTCACAATCATAGTAGAAAATAATATCGTACTTATATAGACATATGATTGCGTACCTTTACCCGTAGGGTTCGGTTTTTATTTATAGGATAAGAGTCATTTTTCATCAAAAATTCTAATTATTATTTTGAGTTATTTTTTTAACAAAAAATCTATCATATCACATCTTTTGATATGATTTTATCTCTTTAAGGAGATATGATTTTATCTTTAGTGGAAAAATTTATCCCCTCCAATATATATATATATATATATATATATATAGAGAGAGAGAGAGAGAGAGAGAGAGATTATAGTCTCTTAAAAACATCTTGTCTGTGAAATGATATGTAAATAGATTTCCTCCGGGTAACAGATTATCCATCCTTGTGTAGTTGTGTTTACCTCTTTCTTCCATCAGTTCTAAACATATAGCGACCAACGACAATTGCATCAAATTATATCTCACCACATCATTATGTCCAAAGATTTCAGGTGAATACATTGAATTGTAGTATAATAGAACTCTAATGTAAATGGATGCATGTAATTTGTATGGGAATGATGCAGCCAAAAATTGCTGGGAGCACGAAGAGAAACAGCTGAGCTGCCCTTAGTGAACAAAACCATGATGTACATTGGACACCACCATGCAAGTGGAGGTTCGTTGCCAGGTTTATTTCCAGTACAAATTATCATATTTGCTATCTCTACTATAGCAGCAATTCCTCCGTTTTGGCCATTCTTGTGACTCATATGACTAACACTGCTCGAGACTTTCAGGCTGATGTACCAAAAACTCTCCCACTGTCATGTGGGTTGTCATTCTGACCCCCATTTCTGTGCTAGCCGGTACTGAGGAGTTCTATATGTAGTTAGATCCCACTGAAACCACAAGTTGTCTTGTACATATGTTCTGGTCTGTTGTTCTATTCGTTCCACCTCTTCAGATTTTGTGGAACCACTCTATTTCCATTATCCCCAAACATAAGAAATTAGAAACTAGGAGGGATTTTAAATTCCAGAAGTAGAAATTATTAATCTAGAGAAACTTCAATGGTCTCTAGGCACCGAGAAAATGTCTTTACATAGTTGGTCGGATTAGGTTCACTATTTGGTTGGATTACACATATCTTTGTGGTTCACAAGGCTGCTGAAATTTAAATCCACACATGCGTGATTGTTCTGATGCTTTGACAGCCATTTTACCTGTAACAAGTTTGATAGGTCCAAACGTTTTCCCTCTGTTTTTTTTTCCCGTTTTTTTTTGTTTTTGTTTATTATGTCTGAAATATATGTATAGTGTAAACATCTTGTAATAGGTATATGTAAACTTAACATTAAAAACTAGATTCGTTTTCCTTTTGCATTATCATCTTGCATTATTTGCTTAAATGCTTCAATTAACAGTGTTTTAACCTTATTTCCTTGTCTAATTTGCCTGTGGATGACTGGTAAGAGGGTGTGCTTGCCTTGGGTAAATTTATCTTAATGTTCGGCCGAACATGAGAACGTTTCGTTCAAACTCAAATGGAAAGAGACAAAATGCATCAATGTTGGATGTGTATGTGTTTCCTCTGATCGATATAAGAGCATCACAAAACATATATAGGGTTTACACTATTACTTATCTTCTTTCCTTTTTTTTTTGTCTTAATTCTGTTTGACACAACAAGCATAGCCTAAAGGTCCTAACATATAGCCTAAAGGTCCTATTTTAGCAACTTTCACCTCATTGAATTATTTTGCTTGCTCTCACAGTTGACGTGTCCCCCCTGCATTTGGGTAGGTTTTGACTTTTTATAATTAATTTTAGTTATAAATTATAATTTTATTTAAAAATTTACAACTTTCACTATAAATTATAATTATTTTTTTTTTCTATTTCAGCTACAAATTATAACTTTTACTAAATACTAACAACTTTTACTATAAGTTACAATTTATAAGATATTAATTTTATCAATACCAAACACTCTCAATTTATTGTCCAAATGAAGCCAATGACACCGAAAGGAAGAGCTTGTTTGGAATGTTTAAAAAATTTATTTTTTAAAAGTTAATTGTTTAAATTTAATTTGTGTTGCTTGTCCCATTGCTTTTTTCACATTTCCGTCTTTGAATATATAAAATAATTTTTTAAAAATATAAATACATGTGTACCATATAATTTTAACAAGTCTAATAAGACTAAAACATAAAAGTATGATATTTATCTCTCTTTTTTTTTATTTCTTACATTTTATATTTTTAATTCTAATAATTCATTAATTAATATTTTTAATTTTTATTTTATCTATAACTCTAATTAATATTTTCCTTTTTCAGCTTAAGAACTATCCCCGATATATCTTTGCTCTTCTACTTTCTCTATCCCTCTCTAATCAAATACAAAATGGTGATGGAAGACTTCATCCCCACCCCCGCTTTGCCCTGTAGCCATTCTTAATGCTCGCATTGCCGGATTGTCTCAAACATTTACACGGAATCATGAAAAAGAAGAAAGTGCTCAATTAGGGAAACCAATGCGCTTTGCCTGTGAGGCTATTATAATTTGCATCCGATTGCAGAGAATTCTTGGTGCAATCGTACCCTATGTGTAAGATCAACGGTCATCATACGGAAACGCGGCCAAAAAAAAAAAGAACACTAGAAGGTCCCACTCATCATCAGTAGTGATGATATGATCGGTTGATCAGGTTGTCAATTGCACGAAAAATATAATAATATATGTTGGTCACCGGAGCTGGCATGGTCGTCGTGATGTTATATTCTTTTTTTAAAGTTGATCATGTGAATTTTTTTGCAGAATCACACGATTTTGTGAAATTGTTTTTCAAATTAAAAAAAACTTACATGATTGTGTGGTTTTAAAAAAGTTTGTGGTGATTTATGCCCCACGATGACAAGTCTTATTGTCTCCTTTGGTTTTTTTCTCAGCAAATATTTAATATTTTTATAGCAAGTTTAGGTGGTATTTTAACTTGATAATTATTGGTGTGTTTAATATGATTTATTATTTTATTATTATTATTTTATTTAACATAAAAAAATATATTATTCAGTAATTTGAATAGAGTATTACTCCAAAAACATTGAATAATAGTTTAAAACAACTCAAAAAATCCATTAAGATCGTCGATGGAGTGATTTCGATGGAATCTTTTTCGATGGTTAAGTTAGTCCAAAACATCCTAGAAAAAGAGGGAATGTAATGTTGTATAGAGGTTATGTGAATCAATATAATTGTCCTTGAATTTGTTATAATTTACTTTTTGTTCTGTTTCTTTAATCATGTGGTGGGGTTGTTATGTGTAAACAATTATAGTCGCACCAACTTAATAAATTTTTGAAATGGAGATAGTACGCATGAGCGTGCGTCACTCTTAATCAAGACGTTAGCCTAATCTGAACAATAATATATCATTTAAAGTTATGCACTTCTGTAATCACCACTTAGTCTTATCAGGGAGGTCTCGTGACTATATCAAAACAAAATAACCAGGAGCAGAGAGATTAATTAGAGCCCGGTTAGATCTTTCACTGGTTTTGGTCCTTAGTCTCCCTACACATAATAGTCTCCTATTTTTGATCCATGTGCTTCATCACCCCCATATAGTAGCCAATAATTATTCTTCTCTTGTTCTATTTCGATTTTGTTCATTTAGGTGCACAATTTATTTTAGTATCAAACCTTTCTATGATTGTGGAAAGGAGGAAATTGAGAGGTTTGAAAAAAAAAAAAAAAGAATTGTGCTATACAAATATATCGTCATTCATCCTGTTTTTACTTTATAAAAATATGTTTACATTTACTTTTTTTTATAAAAGAATAGGAATCAAATATTTTTTTTATTAAAAAACAAAAGAAAAAAATCATGTTTTTTCATATTTAGTACACGGTTTTTGCCCACGTGAATAATGAAGAACTCGGGTGTGTGTTGTGCGGTGTGATTAAGGGAGTTAGGTTTCTCAATATATTTTTATGATCGAATTATTTATCATGAAGAGTTTGTTGAGTTTATTATTTATATAGAAATAACTTTAATCTAATTTTTGTAGTACTTTGATCAGATAATGTTTGGTTAACTATATTTTTAAAAGAATATACTTATAATTTATTTATTTGTAAATAAATGTAATTTCATTACTAAGTTGTTAAATCTTATTTAATTTAAATTTTATATGAATAATTTACTCAATAAACTCTATAGAACGGAGGAATTCATCTAGAAAAATATATTTGAAAATGGAGGCAATGTTGGGCACGCACCGCTCATTCAAGGAGGAAGGGTAGCTGAGGCTTCTGCTTCAAGATTGGGTGGATGATGGATGAGATCAGATTACTTACATAAATGAATGCGCTCTAAATTAGGTAGATGACAACTTTTCTTATGCTTGGTTTAAATTGCGTTCCCTATATAGCGCCTATGTTTGGAAAGTTTAGAGTCTTTTTTTTAGAGTTCTTTTTTTTGGGTTTTTATTGAATTCTTTTTATATTTTGGTTTAAATTTTTTATTTTTTAAATTTGTTGTAATGAGAAGAATCTAAAAAGTATGTCTGTTTAGACTAAAATTAAAAAAAAATCATTAAAAACAAAAAATAACACAAAAGCCTAAAAGCTTACTAAGTTTGATTTTTTCATCTTATATGATTTTTGTTTTCAAGTTTTGGTTAAAAAAATTTATTTTCATGTTTTCTCGTAACGAAAGAAATCTATAAAATACACTCATTTAGATTAGGGGTAAAAAAAGTTCATGAAAGCTGTATAAAAAAAAACTTAGACCGTTTCACAAACATTATTGTTTGGATAGTTAGATAATATGCGTTAAGTCACCAATTGTTTTAAAAGTTTTAAGTTGTCAAAAATTAAACCGAATAATGTATATAAAGTTATTTAACAAGTTATCTCTTTTAGTTATGTCACAATTTGTCTCAAAAGTTAAACAATTAAGTTGTTAAAAAATAGATCGAATAAACTGAACTGAACATACGCACTAGCACGCATAGACATAGTACGCAATACTAAACATAATACAGAAACGAACACATAGCACGATATTTGAATTCAAAATTTTGTGAAATTAAATTTTTGACATCATTTTAGGTGACTAATTCTCTTAAAAATCTAAATTGTTAATAAAAGAGCACAATAATATATATTAAATTATTTAACAATATAATGGATGCGTGCTGTGCCGTGGCTTAAGTATGTAATGTTACTATAAAACAAACATGAGCATGGTGGACTTAAGGGAATCCAAACTCTTTTAAAGAAAAATAAATTTGTTCACTTATTTGATTAAGGTGACAAAATATCTAATTTTTTAAAATCCAAATTATGAACTTTACTATTAAATATAAGATGCAGAGGATGCGGATTGGGATCTACTGATCTCGTCCAAGCTAGTTGAGATGTCAGGGGTGAACGCCACATGTTTTTCTGCACAAACAAAGGGTGAGATGTCCGCCGGTGGTTTTATACCGGTGGATCTTCCGACGGTCAAGTCAGGCAAATGATTCAAGAGAAAGAAGAACTTTGTGAGAGAAATTTGATAGAATTTTGGCTTAGTAATAGAGAGCATGCCTTTCATCCTGAAATTGTTGGCTGTTTATAGGTAAAAATATACTTGACTCGCTTGTGAAGTCCGACCTGAGCCGAGCAGGTCAGGTTGTACTTACTCTCTCTGATCAATGCATAGCAATTAATGGTATGATGGTGACTTATCAGTGCCATCATTAGATCTCTCTGCAATATCTTTCTGCAAGTGCCTTTTGTGATGCTAAGATGTCCATCAGTACTCAGATCTAGTATAGGCTAAGTCATGGGCCTAGCTTAGGCTAGGGCTAAGCCATCCCTATTTGGTGTCTCAACCCCTGAGTAGGCCATCTCACTCTTCTGATACGCGTATTATGGGACATGACCCTGATTATCAATCCTAGAGTTCGGCTCTAGGGTTTTGACTACCTGTTCTGCTCTGACATGAATGCCGAGCACTCCCCTCACGATGTCGAGCACTCCCCTCTCGAGGTCGGACTGGACTCTTTTCAGTTCCGAATCCATGGCACAACATGGGCCGTTCGCCCCCGAGGTCTCCAAACCCGAACATACTTTCGTATAGCTTGGCTTATTGCCTAAGCTAACGTATGAATGCTGAGGTATGTGCCGTGGTGGAAAGGATTGTCGTGTTGTACAGCTATCCACGTGTGCCCCACGTGGCTCTGGTCGAAACTTGATCCTCCTCAATTGCCCCATCACCTTGTTGTTGCTCGATAACTCGGGCAGCTGGAAGGTGATGTATTGTCTTTACTCAATTTGTCGCTTCACCTTTTGATCAGGAGGCTTATTGAGCAAGCTTTGCTGGCGTCTGCAATTCTTAGTAGTACTCCAACCGCCGCATCTGCCACGTGGCGAGCCCCTACAAGTTCTACAGCGCATTTAATATGCGCATTAAGTGCGTACGGCATTGGCTGTACCTTGGGTACAGAAACGTCACAGGAATATCTGCCGTCGCTTTTAATAAATGTCAATCATTTGGCTTAATTAAGGTGATTTGTTCGGATTTTCTGGTCCGATCAAAAATTCTACTCGGGAGCATTAATCTGACGATGAATATTGCTCGGTCATTCGGTCCGAGCGTCAGTGCTACAACACCGACCGTTGTGATCTGCTCAGATAAGATGCTCGATCCGTGCGCACCGTCTACATTAAATGCACACGGCGCGCGTCAGGGCACGCGCCATAATTGCTGTCGTTTGGCGCTTCATTTGAAATGCACGCGAAGCTATAAAAGGGGGAGGGTATGCCCCCCTTTCCCCTCTTTTACGAACCATTTGCATCCTTAGAGCTTTTGTGATTTTCGGCGATCATGACTCCTGCAACTTCGGCAATCGAGTTTCTCAGACCTTTCTTCATTCAGGTTAGCTTTCTCTATTCCCCCTTTTCTTCGCTCTTGTAGTTCGAATTTGGCTATACCTCCTCCGCCACGGTTACCAGTAGTCTGTGGTGCCCCAGTGCCACCGTTGCCACTACCGACAACGGTGGTGCCGCCTGGGAAATCTATACAAGTACACAAACGTAAATACTGGTACCCACTTCTCTTTTTTTCCATCAAATACCGTGGCCAACGCCACCGTGGTGAGGGCTAGGCTCACTGGCCTATGCCCCAGGTGCCCCGGCGCCGTCGTTGTCACCACCTCCAGCGGCGGCGTTGCTGGGGACAAGCTTTTATTTGTACGCATCTTAATCCCCCCTTTTTTTAGACAAAATGGGGCGACTTGTTCAATTCGTTGATACTCTTGAGGCTTTGGCCAAGTTCCGCCGAGCTAGGGCCATTCTTGATGACATATCAATTGGTCAGGCAGGTGCAAACGAAACCTGGACTACCAATGAACCTGGGGCTGCCGTTTTCCCTTTGGTTGTCGTGCTAGAGTCTAGGTTGGAGTTTCCCCTCCCGAGCATCGTGAGGGAGGCTCTTGCCTTCTACAGGCTCTGCCCTGCGCAGCTCACCCCGAACATCTTTTCAATTCTGATGGGGGTAGCTCTACTGAATCGAGCCATGGGCATCGACCTCGGCGTTCGAGAGATTCAGTACTGCTACTCCATATCTGAAACATTTAGAGGCCAGAACAAATATTATCTCAAGGCCAAGGAGGGTAGGAGTATCGTCCTGGAGTTGAAGAACTCCCACAAAGGGGATTTAGAAGACTTTATCGTGGTCGGGGGGAACTGGCAGCTCGCCCCTAGGAATGAAGATCCCCGGCCACGGCTTTGTCCGACCAGGCCTGGATCCCCATGTAACCGAGCTCCTCCCCCTGCCTTTTCAATTATATTCCTTACTTTACATCCGATCGGCACTAATACATTCCTTTTTTCAAGTGCTTATTACAATATCAGTGCCATCAAGGACAAAAAGGACCGAACAGACGGGCGGATCAACCTTGATCATCTCCGGTGCGTGCTCAACTAGGATAAGGAGGTGCGCTCCTTCAAGAGACTCTTCAACGGCGTGCCCATCCGACCAGACGAGCTAGGGCACCGCTTGGAGCCCATCAAGGGGGGCGTAACAGAGGGAGGCCAGAGCACAGAAGCCTCCACTTCCTGAGCGGCGCACAGTAGGCCATCCTCAAGCTCGGCCAGCCGGACAATCCTTGAAGCGATAGAAATGTCGTAGAGGAACTTGTTCGATCTGCTCGGCAAAGTTCATGGGCTAACCACTCTAGCCGCTCCAGTTAGAGCTACATCCCCCCGACCAACAGTGCCAGCCACGAGCGCTCCAACTGCACCCCAGGCTCCAGCTTCTCAACCTGCTCGAGCCTCTAGGTAAAGGGTAACGGCCTCCGAGGTGGCCGAACGGGAGATGAGGCGCAGAATCGAGGCACCCACTCCATCTGTGCAAACCCGGACAGAGGGATTCAGGCTGCCCTCCGAGCTTCCATCCGAGGTACCACTTACCTTAGCGCCTGCCCACCGTGGTCGACTTCTCACTGCTCAGGATTCTGTGCAGGAGAGTCACCACATTGCATGGACACTTTAAAAAAGCCTCTGCCTGCCTAAGGACAAAGCCTCATACGCGGCTATTCCCAGCGCCGGTCTGTGCAAGCAGGCCGCCCAACATCTGATCGTGGTAAGAACTTTTTCTTTGAACTAAGTACCTTCTTCATTCTATGCTTATTTTCCCTTTATGACGTGTCTCCCTTGCTGAACAAGGTCTTCAAATGGGCATGGAGGCTGCCGACCGGTGCAGCCAACTGCAGGAGAAGCATGACCTTCTGCACGTTGACGTCCTCAAACTTAGAGAGGATGTGAAAGTTCTTCAGGCGCAAGTCGGCGAAGCCTGTGCAGCCAAAGAAGAAGCCGAGGTCTGAGCCACGAAAGCATTGGACGCGGTGAAGGACCAAGAGGCTAATCTCGCCTCGGTCATTGGCCAACTAGATGAGTCTTCCAGAGCCAGGGCGGCCCTTGAGTCGGAGAATGCCGAGCTCAAAGCTACTGTTGCTCGGGTGACGAAGGAACGATACGACGAG
>JAULJZ010197260.1:0-20128 GCA_032270985.1 Heliamphora pulchella
CATTACGAACAGTGGGAATTACAAACTTGATGGTAAAAGCAGAGAGAGGGGCACCAACAGATGTGCCCTCAACTACAGACTCCGACTCAAACTTAGACTCAGGATATACGACCTGCGCGTCAGAAGACTCAATGGACCAATTCTTTACTTCCTTTGTGGCCGCATCGACAATGAGCTTGGTGCAATCTGCCGGTGTGCTGAAGCCCATCATGAAGCAGTCTGATTCGGTTATATGCAACTGAGCCATATTCTCATTGAACAGCACGCCCAGGTCAGCTTCATCAAACTTGTTAGCCTAGTCCTCTTCCTGAACCTTCTTTTCTTCCTTCTCTCCTTCCACTATTTCTTCCTCCTCTATGTCAGACAATTGGTGGCTAAAACGATCTCCAACCCAGGCAGCTTTTGATTGGTCTCTTCGTCGATCCATGGCCCCAGAAAGCCACAATACGGGAAATCTTCCCCTTCCTTGATGAAGTATCCATTGAGTGTCCCAGAATAATTGGCCTTTCGTCCCCTTCTAGGCCCTTCTAGATCTTCTTCTGTTGGCTCATATCCAAGACCAAAACGGTGCAAAGTCAGCAATACCTGAATGGGTTCTGGGATTCCCTGCAGTTTATGTCCCAATCCCACGCCAGGGAAGAAGGACATTTTTCTCATCATCGTTACAGCCCTCGGGTTAACATACCTTTCTTCTTCATTCATTATCGTTTGAACAGCCTTTGCTTCATCAAATTGAAAACCACTGAGCAACATATCTTATTCACTATGTTGAACTTCTAGCAGAGTTGTGCCCTCTCTTCCTTTGGTGGGTGAATACTATCCTCTCCATGAATGGTCAGAACTGCCCCGTCTTTTATCAATTTCAGTTTCTAGTGAAGGGTAGACGGCATCGCCTGAACATTCGGGTCATGTAGCCACGGCCTGCCCAGCAGCAGATTGAAGGAAGCCGGTACGTCTAGCACATGAAACTCAACTGACGCCTCTAGTGGGCCCACTGAAACGGCAAACGACACCAGTCCTAGTACATCCCTTCTCGTGTTGTCATAGGCTCGTACTCCTTGATTGCAAAGAGTGAACTGGTCTGGCCTCATCCCTAAGCAGACGACCATTCTCAACGGGCAGACGTTCAAAGCAGATCCATTATCAATAAGGGTCACCAGGACCCATTTTTCTAGGCACTTGACGGTGATGTGAAGCGGCTTGTTGTGACTTTTTCTTTCAGCAGGCAAATCCTTATCAGAAAAGGAAATGACTTTCTGTTCAGCAGCTGGCAAGATAAGCCCAGTAAGCTGCTCGGGGGTTGCATCTATCGGGACACTGGCCTTATTCAAAACTTTCAAAATAGCTTGCATGTGCTTATGCGACGCCATCAACAAGCCCCAGATATTGATGTTAGCCTGTGTCTTTTTCAGTTGTCTCAGTACAGTATCATCCTCCTCCTCTTGCTCTGCCTCTTTCCCTTTTCCACTTGGTTGTCCTCTCTCTAACTGAGCTGGCTTAAAGTGCCGTCCACTTCTAGTTAGGTGTTCCACGACATCTTCGGGGTTTCATAATCCCGGCATCACACTATCAGTTTGTCTTATTTTGTTTACGTGCAGAGGACCTTCGAATGCCCACAAATCATTTAGGTCACTAACAGCTGCCCTTTCTCTTCTTTCCTCGTCATTTTCGATAGCCCATGTATTGTCAATTTCCTCCCAGATATCTTCCTAGATAAAGTTCACCTGTTGCACCTAGGTGGCCCAAAAATCAGTCCATTCGGTCCCATCAGATTTGAACACAATCCTGACCATCCAATAGAACTGCATTTCATCAACGTACACTTCCTCCTCCAAAAGTTGGGGAAGGGTGATTCCATCGAGTACATGATCAAACCCATAAGGCCGAGTTAGATAATCCAACGGCCAATCATCTACCTCGTTGCACTTTTCTTCCTCATGTTGGTAAACTTGGATCATCGGTCGATTCCATTCCCAGGCATTATCGCTCCATTCTTCCATCCTGTCTTGGCTGCCTCTAAGCACCATGAACGAGCATACTGTTTGGTTCTCAATTACCGAAACGTGAGGGCGGGGTAGGTGTGCTGAGCAGATGTGCTGACTCGGGTCCTCCGATTCTCCTAAAGACATGTAATTTACCCCAGCCTGCCTAGCATGATTTGGCAGTGGGTTGGTTGTGACGTTCGGCTTTGGGGTGGCTGATGGAGGAGGGATCACTTTGTTGTCAATGAGATTCTGGATCTCATGGCGGAGCCTCATACACTTGTCAGTCAAATGCCCGTGGCCTTGGTGGAAGGTGCAGTATTGAGAGGCATTGTATCTTGGAGGAAGCGGGTCGGGTACTGGCATAGGATCTAGTACCTTGTTGAGTCCTTTCTCTACCAGACGATTTAAAGCAGTGGATAACGGGATATTGAGAGGGGCGAAAGTTCTTCACGGCCATTGCTGTGTTTGCTGACCATCGCTTGGCTGTTGAAGGTTGCTTGTTTAATGAGTGGAAGAAGAAGGGTTCAAAAGGTTCACCTTGCCCGAGCGGGACACAAGGTTAGTTGAGGCGGGTTGATTTTGGTTTGTTACGGGGAAAGTCCTCCTTGTTGGTTTCTGACTGGGTTCTGTTTTCTCAATGTCACCGGATTGGATTGTATCTTCTATCTGAACCCCAGCATCAAATAACTGCTCGAATGTGGAGAGCGGCAGTGTAATCAGATAGCATTTCAGGGGGGGTTGCAGATTCTTTACTACGATCCAGACTTGTTCCTTTTCAGAGGGCCGATTTGTCATTTTTGCAGCCTTACCCCTCCAGCGGGTCAGAAAATCAACAAAAGACTCTCTGTTCTCCTGTCGAGTCAGTTTGAGCTCTCAAGTAGTTACATCCAGTTGGACATTGTAACTATATTGGCTGATAAAAACAATTATAATGTCTTCCCAAGTTCTGGTTTTAGTTGCATCAAGGGAGAGAAATCATTTCTAGGCTGCCCCAGAAAGAGATCGGTGAAAGAGCTGAGCCTTCAACTAGTCATCAATCTCCATTGGTGACAGGGTACCAACATACATTCGGAGATGAATTCTGGGATCTCCAATTTCATCAAATTTTTCCATGTCCGGCATTTTGAACTTTTTCGACAATTTGGCATCTGGGAACAGGCAGAGTCCTCCTACATCGAGCATATATTCCTCAACTCCTTTGGCTTTTCTCAACACCTTTTCTATCCGATCAATCTTTTTCGCCAACGTAGATTCCCTAGACTAGGCAGTGTTTTCCTCTTCTACCACAATCGGGCGGAGAACCCGAGGTGCCACTGCGACTTGCGGTATCTCTGGTCCCTGGTTGTCATCTCAAAAGTCTTTTCCATTCTCGTTCGTATTGTCTAGCTGTCCATTCACACCGAGCATACGGGCCTGAATTGCTTGTATCTGCGCCTGGCACTGATTTTGGGCCTGGGTCTGCTGCTCCACGGTCTGCTGTATCTACATAATAGCCCTCATCAGGGCTGTCAGATTAACTTCATCCTCTGCCATGTTGGTCGATTCAGATACTCTATGAAGTCTACCCGATTTTGATCTTACCCAAACTGTGTCAACTGTATTCTTTCCAAATCAATGGTATCCCACAGAAAAACCTAAATTTTGCAAGCAGAATAACCAGTCTCAGGTATTTTCTGGAAGAATTCGAACAACAGACAGCAAATATCTCAGATACCCAAAATAGCTAAAACTAAAATAATGCCCCTATCGGGCTCATGCTAGTAGCATAACAACTGAACATCTGAAAACCCAGAATGAGAACTAAGGGGCTAGATCAACCAAATTCTAGAGAAAAGGTTTTATCTAAACGGACGACATTCCGGCGAGAAGATTATTCTAACACTCAAGAGACTGGTTCGACCTATGATTCAAAGGAAAAATTGGTGGCATAACGGTAGAAAAACAAAACTTTCTCTCACAAGTCGAAAGAAAAGGATTTTGAAGAAAGCATGCCTAGTTAAAAATGGGGTATAAAATTAGCAACCCAAGAAGGACTCGAAAGGGGGGGAAATAATCTTAAAGGCCCACAACGAAACACAGGTATGACCTCGGGAAGAGGCCTATTACATCAACAGGGAAGAACTGACAATCCGAGAAGAACCCGAAGGAGAGAGAGAACTATCCTAGAGATGTTAAAATGAAACACGGGCATGACCCCGGGAAGAAAACTACGATGCGAAAAACCAAACAGGATGAAGATCGAAGCCCGAGTAAGAACCCGAAGGCGAAAAACTAATCTAATCAAAGGATAACATAAAATCTGGGCCGAACCCGGGGAAAGAACTAGCCTAATCCGAATAAGCAATCTTAGCAATATACAACCAAAACATACAATAAAGAAAAACACAATGCTATTAGGGTTAGCAGCACCTAATTGGGGGGTTCTAAGTTCACTATATGCAAAAGGCCAATTTTGGTCAATCGAACAAGATACCTTCTGAATAGAGCCGGTTATATACCTCCCGTGCCTAGAGTGATGCAGGACATGGTCAAACAGTACGCCCGAAATCTTTTACTATACCTATGATAGCGTACAGTCAGTAAGGATTACCTGTCTTCCCAATAATCCCCGAAACAAATTAATGTTCAAGACATTAGGTCGACCAGGCAGGGGGAGTTTGAAGAACAATGCACATGCATGCGAAAATAAAAATGAGAAATTTTATTAAAAACCAATGATGCTTTTGAGTCTAACTCTTTTATTTGATTTTGAAAATCAGTCCCCAGCAGAGTCGCTAGAAAATACTGTGGCATTAGAATTTAGGGGTTTTGGAAAATATTTCAAAAATAAGAGAATTCAAAGATGTTTACAAAAATATTTTAACACCTTGAAAGCCAAATTTTGAAAACCCCTTTTTGTTAAAAATGGAGTCGCACTTAGTTTTTGAGAAAAAAACTAAGAAAAACGAAAATGGCCACTGATCTTTTAAAGCGTAAACCAGAGAAAAGAGGGTTCGGGGGCAAAGGTACGAATCGGGGAAGGTATTAGGCACCCCGTTCACCCAACCATAAGATTGACCTCTACTAATCATCATTGGTTCTTTAATAGAATTTCTCAAATGCATGCAAATAAAAAAAATGGGGGTGAAAAGAGGACATTCAAAATCAAGTATAGAAAATACATAAAATATGTACATAACACTCCAAAACAAATAAGTGTCAAAAGAAAAATCCTAAATCCTACGGCATGCAATTTTTATCTAAATGATACATGAAATACTCCCACATGCTATATTCACAAAAATGACCTAAACTAGCATGGTTCAAATGTTAGACTAAAGATGCCAAAATTATCTAAACATGATTTACGACAAAAGATAAACCGAACTATTCTAAACATGCTTTCAATCAAACATGCATTAACATGATGATTTAATAAAATAAATACAAAATAAAATGTGCATGAAAAAGATTTCAAAAAGAAAGTCCATAAAAAAGCTTATGCAAAGAGTTTTAGAAAAAAAATGCTATATTAAGGAAGAAAATCCTAACTATTTATATTAAAGATGGAAAACATTAAAAAATATTTTTATGATTTCGTGCTTTTGTAGTCAATAGAAGAAAAGAAAAGAAAAATATTATAGAAGAAAAGTTAGGCTAACAAAAGAAGATTTTAAAATAAAAGAAGATTTAGTTGTTAACATTTTATATTTTTAAAAGAGAATAAAAAAAAATAAAATAAAAGAAAGAAGTGACATGAAAAGGATAATTTAATTTTAACTATTATGAGAAAAGAAAATTATAGTGCTATTTAAAAGTGAAAATTAATTTAAAAATCTTTTTGGAATTTTTGGGTTTAACAAAAGAATAAAAGAAATATTATAGAGGAAAAATTAAACTTATTTCAAAAGAAAAGGAAAGAGAAAATGTAACTTTTAAAAGGGATTTAGATTAATAAAATACTTTAATAAAAAATATAAAAAAGTGGAGCATTAGCATTAATGAAAATAAGATGAATAAAAGAAGATGAAATACTATAAGAAAAAAGAAAAAGAAGAGAAAATAAAATATAAAAAACTAAAACATTAAAATAAGATTACAAGGAAAAAATGAAAAAAAAAATGACTAATGCATTACAAAAATAAATAAAACATGGAAAAATAAAATAAAACTACGTTATAAGAAAAAGAAAGAAGAAAGTAAATGCAAAGAAAATTACATTATTATTAAAGCTAATAATTAAAAGAGAGCATTCAATTAATGTACAAGAGAAGAAAATAAAATACTAATAAACGAAAATTAGACTAATTAAAAGGAAATGAATGTAATTAATGGTAGAACATTAAATAAAAATAAAAATAAAAGTACTAATAAAGAAAGTACTAAATTAACATTAAGAGAAAATTAACAATTAAATGGGTACAATATTGACAATTGCAACTATTTTCATATAAGTGCTTTAATTACAACAATTAACAACATTTTTGAGTTGCAATTGTTAAAGATATATTAGCACTATTATAATGAATTAGTTGAATGTAACAAAGAATTAAAATGAAATAAAAATGAAATAACCTATAAATGAAATTAACAACAAACTACAAACTACATTGCATTGAATATAAATGAAATTGTAAAATTTGAAGATGAATATTAACCCGACCACCCCAAGAGAGAAAAATGGAGTTTAGAAAGGTCGAGGATCCAAACGAGGTACCTAGGTTGCCGAGAAATTCTCAAGTCGGTAGAATGAGCTCTAATTGTCCTATCCTCGGATGGTGATCCAAGCAAGACTTCAACGTCGGTCTGAGGTTCGGCAGGGTTTCGGCGTCGGAGCTCGGGATCGCTTGGGTTCGGCAGGGTTTCGGCAGAGTCTCTCTCACTCAAAATTCGTACTGAAAACGTACGCTGGGGTACGGTATTTATAGAATTCTTCAACTAATGAGGTGTTGCCACGTTTTGGGACACGTCAGATCGTTTAGAGTTGACGGTCGCCATGATGCAAGTTAACGGTCGCCATGTTTTTGAAAGGTTCCACAAAGTTCTATGGCGATCGCCACAATGGGAGTTAGCGGTCGCCATGATGAAAGGTGGCGGTCGCCACTTTTGGCTAGGGTTTCTACAATGTTCTTTGGCGGTCGCCACAATGCAAGTTGGCGGTCGCCTTACTTGGGCAACAAGTTTCGTTGATTCGATAAAATTTCATTGGTTTGAAGGTTCCGGGTTCGAATACCGAGCTTGGATCACTTCCCGAGGATCGTACTGAGGCACTATTTCATTTGTTTTCATCTTCGGATTCGCCTAAGATTAGGCGAGGTTAAATTGGGGTGTCTACACCTGATTCCCCTTTTTATAATAAACATCTCCCAATTCAAGTTCAAATATGGCAACCATGGACGCTCCAGATCCACAACCACTAAAAGAATGATTTTCATGTCACCCAACCCAATATGAAAGGTACGAAAGGGACTCCGATAACCCAAGATAAAATGTAGGATTACTCAAGATGTGCAATATGCTTCTTGTGTGCAATTAATTATAGCATGGCATATACACATGATATGACACAGGGTACAACTTACTCAAATATCAAATACAAGCATGCAAAGCATAATCTATAATTCGTGTGACATAGAATCGAACTATCGGCACGGGTTCATTTCATTAAAATTATAATTTTCATACACCAATTATATACAAAGTTCACATAAAGTCCATACATTCAAGTTTCACAAAGTAACACGCCATTCGTACACTTAGCAAATTTTAGGTAAACGTTTAATTACTTATTTTAAAGTTGCGACAGTATTTTGAAATACTTAGACATGGATTTAATTTCAAAAATTTGAACACTAAATAGATAAAAATATTTTTACAATTTTCATATTTAACACTAAGGTCAGATCCTAGGGCAAAAGGGGTAATTCATTTTACTTAAGTGAAAACCGTTCAGTATTATACAGAGAAAAACACAAAATTTTAACCTCTGTTTGACAAGGTTTTGAGGCATCAATTCAATGGCTATGGATTTTATTTTTGGCGAGGTTTTAATTTAAGGTGTTTCCTACAAATTTCATGTTTTGTGCTAGGGCAAGTCATTTGAAACAAATTAGTGATTTTGGCCAATTTATGAAAGGGGTTTAGTCTACCTAAAAAGGGTCTGCAGAATGGGTTTTTATGAGAAAATACTCAAAAACTTTGGGGTATCATCCGAGAGTATTTTTGGCTGATTGTTACTCAGTATTTAGTTTAATATGTTATCTACATTTTTTATGTTTACCACTTCTAGATTTGGCTTCTAAAAACGTAGGTTTTTTGTCTCATAAAAATGTGTGACAGAAGGCTCTATCAGTCGTTGAACCTCAATAGTGACTTTGGAATGTGTTTTGACCTATTAAGACTTTATAGTTTTGACTCATTGTTTGTGGATAGTAAGATACATCTGTTATCTACAAGTTTTATGTTTTGATATAAGCTCGTTGCTCACTCTAACTTAGGGTGTTTAGGTCTGCATCTCAGAGTGGTCAAAATCTGACACTTTTTTGGAAAAAATGGTATATCATGAGTTCTACCCAACGAAATCACTTCAAACCAATTTCTTATGGAAAAGAACTCAAAAATATAGGTCTGGACATAAAAATCACTTTAACATCATTTTCCTACAATTAGTTGTGATATTTTATAGTTGGTGGCAAAATGTTCGCATGTCTAGAAAATCAAGTTATTTAGGGTTTCGAAGACTTAGCTCATGTTATGTTAATTTTTTTATGTATTTTCTTTGCATGCATGTCATAAACTCTTTCAAACCAAAACTCCAGAACATATTTAAACCATAAAACTCAAAAATATACACATGCAAGCACATGCAAAAGCTTGATCGTACATAAACAGTCCACTATTCATACCAACGACGGCTTTTTGAGTTACTCCTTGTTTACTATCTTTAGGGTTGATTATAGAGATGATTGAGGGCTATTTCATGAGAGTATATCAGAAGATGTTAGGAGATTTACTTACCTCTTTTGATGCTTAAGAGATTGTAGGAAAATAGGACTTAGCTTTAATGATTCCTCCTTGATCATTTCCTCATTTTTCTTTCTTCATTCTTTCTTCTTCTCTCCTTCTTCTTTGAAAATACTTAGAAAATTTTGGTCTTTCACTCTCACTCTCTCTCAGCCAAAAATGTATGGAGGAGAAGGGTGTTTGGCATGTTTTTATACAAAAATTATAATGGAGGTTTAATTATGGTATGTAAGTAAATTTTTGAATTTTCTAAATTTTCATTGGTTGCATGGGAGGTGGGAGTTATTAGAGACTTACAAAATCATATTTTTGGCAGCTTGGATTTCGGCTAGGATAGGTTTGGGGCAGATCAAAACTAATTTTTGTATTAAATAAGGGTTTAAATTGAGTTTTGGTACCATTTTGTGCAAGAAAATGCATAAAATATTAATTTTATGTATCTTTTTGGTACCTAAACCTACTAAAACCTATTATATTAATGTGTTTATAGTTAATTTAGTTTTTTCATGATTTATTATAATTTTGATAATAATTAATTAAATAGTGTATGCTGTTATGTTAAATTAAGCTAATTTAACTATAATTGCTTCTTAACTTATTTATTGTGTAGAGACTTTAATCAATTACTTGTTTGCTTTTGTTGGCCTATATTATTATATTATTATATATATTACTTGTAAAAAAAGTATTAAATCAAAATAATGCTTAATTAATACATCTTTTCTCATTTTTTAAGCTTAAAAATGTAAAAAGTAGCTTTTTGGGCACATTTCCCTAGGTGGCTGGCCATGCAAGGGCAATTTGGTCATTTTTGTTGTTATTTTATCTTTATTAATTAATTGTATATAAATATCTAATTTTGGGTGTTCATGTATCAAATTTTGGACTTTTAAGACTTTTTACTGTATTATGGGCAAAATAGTCATTTTACCCTAATTATAAGAATTTTTTATTTTTTATTTTTTATTTTATGTTATTTACTTAATTTAAGCTGTCTCGGAACTTTTCTGAGTATTAGAGCTTTGTCTCTGAGTATTTGGTCTATTTAGGGTTTTCGGTTCAAATTAGGATTTTCGGGTTAATTAAGGTTTCCCTGGTTCATGTAGCGACCTAGGTTCTTATTGTCTATTCGTCGCTAATACTAGGGTTTGAACCGGGTTGTTACAATCCACATATTCAATTAAATATGAAAATAACAACGACCAAAAAACTAGGATTAGAGCGCCTGCAAAATAATTGTTAGAGGCAAACTGCTCTAATACCATATTATTGGAGGCAAACTACCAAGATCATTGATTTGAATATGATTTTTCGAACAAAAAAAAACTAGACGGACAATCGTTGAAATCGGGTCCAGATTAAAAGCTTATTTTGAAGTCGAACGATCAAAATAAATCTGTGCCACCACAGTTAGTTTAGATGAATATCTTTTGGTCGTTTCTTTAACTACGAAATCTGATTCTCCGAGTTGAAGCTCCAAAGAAACCTTCTACTGTATTCTCGATGTGATTCCCGAATATAGTGTGGGCTACGATCCTTTGAGAACTGGTACTGGCAGAACCCAATCAATCTTAGTCTTGAATAACAACAATGAAATTGGTTCACCTACCCACATATTTATAGGCTATAGTAGGGACCTATGGAATAATTATTATCAGGGTTGAATACTAAAAGCCATAGATTTTATTTGATTTTAGTATTTTATTTTATTTTAATAAAATTAATTTTTTCATTTTATGAGAATTTTAATGAGTAATGAATACAATATCATTTCTTTAATATTATGTATAAATGTCCTTTATTCTGTATAATATTTAATTTGGTGTGTACAGTACGGCTTGCACACAAAAGACCAGATTATAGATTCTTGCAGAATATAAGTTTTTGTTCATAGTTTAGATGGAATTAGACAAACCATCGGTACGACTGTAGCACAGAGTTTTAGTAGGCCTATCATGATTACGGGAAACAGATAATAGCATCATCTATTATTTCGACTCGGTGTGCTAATATATTTTGTGTGTATTAAGGAGGACCACAATGGGGTAATTAACTTTATACTGATTATAAAAATTAATTCACACATTAAGGTTATTATAAGTGCTTATGCTTTTTATCCCGAAATAATTATTATTTGCGTATATTTAATTTTCGTTATTTTGATTTATTAGAGGGTGCGATCTTTTATGGGTCTATAGTATCGATGAGTTGCATAGCGGTATTAATTATATAGTAAATATTAATTATTGACGGAATTCACGTCCCGATTGTTCGGGATTATTGACGATACCACCTTAAAGAAGCTTATAAGTTTTGACCGGACCAAACCCTGTAGGTAGATTTAACTATCTGGCAGTTAAATAAGTTAAGTAGAAGGGATTAAAGAATTTTAAAGATATCCATTAAATTAAATTGACAGTAATTAAATTTAATTGGCGGGTATCGGGAATCTTAACGTGGGGAGATGAGTTATGCATTGAATAACAAGAGCTCAATGCAAATTGGTCTCGAGATTATGGCTAAGAGTGCAGTTACAGTTCTTTGGTAGTATGAACTGTAATTTAGTCTTTTATAAAAATTATAAAAATCGCTGCAAGGTTTTTGTAATTACAGAAATCGCTGAGAGGTTTGCATATTTGCAGAAACCGCTAGAAGGGTATCTAGGTTACACTAGAAGTCTATGTCCACTAGTTTTTAGTATACAACCTTGACACAAAGATGCCCACCAGTTTTTCCTTCGCTTGCCTTCGTTACCAACAAACTGGAACAATTTTTGCCCAAGACATAATACCCTTAAACCCTATTCTTGTTGTCGTACTCTTTGACAATTGGGGCATCGACTTTATGGGACCCTTTCCACTGTCATATGGATACGAGAACATCTTAGTAGCGGTAGATTACGTGTTCAAATGGGTCAAAGCTATGGCAACCAAGTCGAATGACCACAAGGTTGGGGTCAAGTTTCTTCAATCCAATATATTCAATCGATTTGGTTTTTAACAAGCTATTATCAGTGATGGTGGCACACACTTCCTAAATAAATACTTCTCAGCCCTGCTCCACCGCTATTCCATCACTCATAAGGTATCCACTCCTAATCATCCATAGACTAGTGGCCAGGTTAAGGTATCTAATAGGAAAGTTAAAAACATTCTGACTAAGACCGTCCACCCTGATAGTGCCCTAATACGAAAGATTGCTCTGAGAGGCTGGATGATGCCCTTTGGGCCTATCGCACTACCTTCAAGACCCCTATAGGCATGTCTCCATATCGTCTCATTTTGGGAAAATCGTGTCATCTTCTGGTAGAGTTAGAGCACCGGGCATACAAGGCCATCAAAGCTTATAACTTTAATATGAACGATGCTGGGACCCACATAAACTTATGCTCAGTGAGCTTGAAGAAATCCGTAACGAAGCTTACGAGAACTCCTGCACCTACAAAGCTCGAATGAAAGCCTTTCACGACAAATAAATCCATCAAAAGTCATTTGAGCCGAATCAAAAGGTGTGGTTGTTTAATTCCACATTACGGCTTTTTTCGGGTAAGCTCCAATCAAGATGGGAAGGCCCATTTGTGGTGACACACGTCTACCCACACGGTGCTTGCCAGCTACTCAGCCCTTGCTTGGGTAAGCATTTTCTAGTCAATAAACAGTGTTTGAAACCATACATAGACGGTATCTCTATAGACCTTGCTATCGAGTCCACCAACCTCGTTGATCTCGCACCCCCAATTTAGTGATCGAGCACCACATTTGGCTGAAGACGTTAAACTTAACCCTACTGGAAGGGAACCCAGATTTTCATTGGTAGTAATAGGGGAAGATAAACAAAAATTTTAAAAAAAAATGTTTCCGTCCGGATGGTCCCATTTCGTTCGGACAAAATTGGATTTGTCCCTTCTTGACATGGTGCGTCCCCTCAACTCCAAGCACTTTAATTGCTTTTCCAGTCCGTCCAAACGAACGCTCATGCATTCGGATAGAATTCCAATGGCCATGTCCTTTCGAACCCCAAGCTGCCACGTGGCACCTACCCAGTCAACTTTCATCTGGACGCTCCATATTCTGTTTGTACAGGATCAAATCGAAGTGACGCTTTTAACACCTGCCATTAATGGCTTTTTGCCTCATAACTCTTCCCCTTCCCGCTGATTCAAATTCCGTCCAGATGCCTCTTTCTTTGTCCCGACAGTGCTCCTCCAATACCTAATGCATCCGGATGCTTTTCCATTCCGTCCGGACGGGAAACATTCTGACCTCAATTCGTTCAGACGATGTCTGGACACCATGCACTTCGTCCGGATGCAATTCATTATACAAATAAGCGGCCTCCCCCCTTTTTGCCTTCACCACACTCTCCTACTCTCCCTCTTTCTCTAATATCTCTTCTTCTCAGCAATCTCTCCATCATACTCTCTCATGGCTTTCGATTTTTGCCACCCTTTTAAATGGGAACGTGGTTCCAACCACTTCTCATCCTCCACACCATCCACCCAATGGAAAGCCCGAGATCTCCACCGCTTCACCACCTTTATGTTAATGACCTATTCCTCCGCCATAACGAATATGCCTCCCAAGGCATTTAGCTTATGGAAACCCACTGCCTCCTCGGCCACTACGATCGATTTTTGCACCCCTACCTCAGCTTGTTCGTCTCTTCTACTAGAACCTTCGCCGAGTGGGCGACAACGACCGGGACGGCCTCACAACGTACTTCTACACCACCATGGATGGCGTCGCCTTCTCCTATGGCGTCCACCACATCGCCACTGTTCTCGGCATTTTTAGCACCGAGGACGATGAAGATGTCGATCGCCTGCCTGTCATCCCCAGTGTGGTCACCCACGCTAACATGGCCGTGGCCATCTCTAAGGGTTGTGCCACCACTAGAGCCACAGCGATGTCACCAAACCTCTTTGGTTCGTTGATATCGTCTTGTGAAAAAATGTGTTTCCTATGGGCCATAAATACGAATGTCACCATGCCTTCCTCCAAACCCTCTATGCCCTTCACACCGCCGCCTCTATCTCCATCCCCTACTTCATGCTGGACGAGATGGTGAAGTTCATCATCTCGCCCTGCGCCAACCATCCTCTCCCTTATTCCAACCTCGTCCTCCCCCTCATTTTGATTGTCGAGACCCAGCTTATATTATTTATTATGAAGTAATTTTATTAATATGATTAGATCCGTGGAAATGGTTTATGATGATTAATCTTACAAGTAATCTGGGGTTGGTACGTATTGATACCTGGGATATTAAATTATGATAAAATTCTAGGATGTCAATTTTTTTTTTTAATTTGAATTAATTAAAGGGAACTAAAGGAGTAATATGTGGTGGGTTTAATATTATCATTATATTGATATGTTAGTTCATGGAGAACCATCAGGAATTCTCGAGAAGCTCAAACTAAACAATAAAAAGTGGCTAAACACACCCCAGCCGAGCGTTCTTCTTTTCTTCTACTTCTTCCTGATTTTTTTCTTCTTTCCTCGCCACGGATGGCTCTTCAATGATTCTATCCATGCTCCTCTCTCTATGAATCAGTTGATTTATACTCAAAATTGGACAAAGCTTATTCGGATTCAAGCAACAAAAAAAATCAAAACAAGAGGTAAGAAGAAAACACCCCTGAGCCGCGACGCCGACATCTTTCTTCTTCGGCTCTATTTTTTTTTTTTGTGTGTGAATTTTCAAGCTCCTAACTCTTCTTCTCTCAACAAAATTGTGAAATTTCTCACCTAATCGCGTGACGCTATTTGGCATCAACTTTTACACACAAGGATAGCCCGTGGGACTATCGTGGGACAGAGATTAAAGCTGGCCGAACCTTAGGGCTTGGAATTTTGAGGAAATTCAGAGGCATCAAAGCTAATTGAGGTAGGATTTTGACTAATTTTAGTGTCTTGATATGATTTGTGTTGAATCACCTAACGATTTTATGAGAACCCTAATCTTTGTGAGCTTGACTAAGATCCTAGATAAATCATGACTCGCTAGATTTGAGTGTATGATACTAATTACCATGATGGAATTGGAACTTAGCATAGCTAATTTAAACCGAGTGACTTAAAGATTTCAGAATTTAGTATCAAAATTTGTTAACCTAGACTTGAAATATGATGGTAGTGGTTAGAACTAAGGTTGAAGACATGAGTTAGTGCAAGAGTGATGGTAATTTGAGAAGAACAAGAATCTCCTCAACTTGAAAGTTTAGATTTACTGGTAAGAAATGAAGGGATTTTTCTAAGTTAAAATAATGGTGACATTGAGAATTCTAATGAATTAATTGAACGTCGCGACCTATTGATAGATAATTAAAGGACCAAATCTAAAGTTTAATTAGTAAACTTGGTAGGTTTGGGGTGAAGTTCAGATCTTGTTAAAATTAAACAAATTGGAATGATTAGTTTGAGTAAGTTGATATAAAAACTCAGTTTAAGTTAACTAAACACCATGATTAAGCAACGTGCGGATTAACTCCTGGAACTAAATGTAGAAATTAGAGATAGTCATATTTGATCATGATATAGTAATGTGAAATTGAAGCATGATATAGACTTGGAATGCGGCTTCATTCACCAAACCCTAAAATTTGAAGAACTTAATTTGCAAGCTTAGTTGGATTTCACGAATAAATGAAGAGATTGCACCAAATAAATGAAACTATTAAATTGAAAATTGTACGCTAAATGTATACTTTAATTGGGAACTTGGCGAATCATAGAACATTTTATTAAGTTCATGATTCAAAACTTGGAAGGTCGGCTTAAAGGGTTAATTTCGTAAATTGGAACAACTGTGAAACTTATATGGTTGAATCACAAAAGAGACTTAAATTAAAGGTTAGATAGCAAATTGTGAATCCACGGTCCAACTTGGAAAATTGTGGTTTCTAGTTGTATCCATATCTGAAATTGGAAGAGTGGGTGTCTAATTGATCAGAAATTCTAATTATATGAAAATGAGGTTTGGGTTGAAGTAGAGGAATTAACTAGATATGTGTTTGATACATATCTTGTTGAAATCGGAAATGATTATATGTATAGGTGGAACTTAAGGATTTGAACCTCCCCTTTTTCATTAAAGCACAAGTTACTTAATTATGAAATCGAGTGAATTGTTAACCCCGTAAGATTTTATAATGATTGAAAACTTAAAATGTAGACTTGGTTTAACTTCTTGAATTGTTGAAAGGTAATGGATAATGAACCACTGAAGTGTTAATGTGAATGATTACAAAGGGATAACAAAAAGAAGATGAATCGAAGTTAATTAATAAAAAGAAAACATGTTGGGTTATGTTTGGAAACTACCATCATTAAACTGTAAAGGTGTGTTCACTTTATGGTTTGAAGGGTACAAGTAAAAATGTGAATTGGGAATGTATGTATAAGATATATTGTGGGTAAATTCAATAAACCCACACTTTTGAGAACATACATTGCAGATACGATTCTTATGAGATGATTATTTCATGAGTGGTACTAATTAGTAAATTGGGAACCTTGTGTTATTAGAGCTTATGATTTAATTGCGAAACCTGGAAAAAGCCTGAGATTTTTAGTTTGTGCAATGTTTAAAAATTTCATTTGTGCATTGTTTAATGACTGAATTAATAAAGAAATTTTGAGCTTTATGATGTTATTAAACAATGAGCATTAGTCAGGATTTACAATAAAAATGAAATGATTTGATAATACATGATGGTAAGAATGGATTGGGGAGATGAACTCCCGGTGGTTATTGAATAATAATATGAATATGAAACTGTTGTAGGGAGATGGACTCCTGGTGGATTATTGAATACTGATATGATTAATTAAATATTGAACCGAGGATGATTGATGTGGATGTGATTAAATTGGGCTTGACTAGCTCCATGGTGAAAGACCAAAAACTTGCGCAAGTAGAGTGCCCTACCCATCGCGTTAGTCCCCGAAAAGGTGTGCGTGGATTGCCTACCCATCGGTGTTCCTCAGGAAAATCAAAAAAGGCAGTTGTCGTGGTGTGTTATAGAGCTATCTATTACCCAATGGATTCGCGTAGCCTATTGGGGGAATAGGGAGGGGTTCTATAAGCTGCACCCGACATCGGTTCAGTGTTTTGATTAATGGAAAGAAAGTAAAATGTGAATTAAAAGAATTAAAGAATGAGAACAAAAGTTAATGATTATATAATAAAGAAGAGGTGAGTTAGTATTTCGTTACTGATTAAGGAGAATAAAAAAAAAGGAAGTGTGAACTAAAGAAAGATAAAGAGAAATTGTGATTTTTGTCAAGAAAGGAAGAGAACGGAAACAAAAGAATGAGTAAAGAGCCTAAAAAAATGAGAAAATAGAAAGAGAAATGGACAGTTTTATAAAAAATGCAAGTCTAAAAGTTGAGTAATGAACCTAAATAATGGAAATGAAAATGGGATAAAAAGGAAATTTGGAAGAATGTAAGACGAAAGAAATAAGAAAATGACTCAGTATATATTGTGGGTAAGCATGGAACGTCAATCAAAGGTGGACATAATTAAAAATGTGATGAATGAATTAAATAAAAATGCGTAAAGATTAAGTAAACAAAGGATGACGAGATGACGAATAAAGAATGGGTTATAAACATGATTTAATTATGATTGCATTACAGCATGCTATTAACACCTCACAAATCATGCATCGTACTATGTTTAGTTTTTATCCTACAAGCATCGACTCAGGGTGTATATACCCAATATTTTTCAGGTTCTGATAAAGAGGAGAAGCCGCAGAGGCATTCTAAAGTTTGAAGAACGAAGGACGGGTTCTTTACATATATATTTTTTTATGATGGAGACACGTACTTTTTGTATAGTGTAAAGACTTTTAAGATATAACTCATGAAAATATACTTGGTTAGATGCATTTGCTCTTATGATTCAGATTGTGAAGTTGTATGTAATTTGAGAATTTTCCTTTGGATGAATGTAATCTTTATAAGTAATATGGATGATAGTTTATTAATAAGCTGGAGAATGGTATTCATTTTGTGGAGCTAAATTGTAGTTGTGAATTGGAATCCAGGCGGTGCCTGAGCATATATTATTGTTTGAGTTTAACAGGTAATACAAAAATTTGGATTAGTCCGAAAAACAAAGGAGACTATGCCGAAATTTTTAAGAATTATATTTAGTTTATTTTGGGAACTTGGGATATGTGAAAACCTATAAGAAATTAAGTTCAAGAGAACATTATTAAAAGAATTTTGGTTAAAGGAATAGGAGTTATCAAGTGGGTATCACGCGCCTCAGAGTCGGGGGCGTGAAATTGACAGCCACCTCTTCTCACCCCACTCCCGTCGTCCTGTCTTCGGCTGAACTCTCTTACCCGACGCCCAATGACTATCATCATGTCACATGGTCCAAGAGCTGCTTTGCTTCGAGCAAGCGAGGCAATCTCGAACATCCATCGTCCTAGGAGTCGGGCAGCCACTCGGGCTCCACGCCTGCATCCTCCTCCTCGCTGCCTTTTTTCTCCACCTAGTTTTTAATTGAGGTTGCCTATAAAGCCTTGAACGACCGGTTGGACTGGTTAGAGACCGGCCAGGCAACGCTGGAGGCCACCTTTGCGGCAGGCCAGGCGCAGACCGAGGAGCAGCTTAGTGCACTACTGCACCATTTTTATCACGTCCAATTTTTATAAATGGTATTCGTGATCGGCCAGTGAGTCAAGCTCACTCAAGGCCTATTTTTTTAAACCGTTTAAGAATTTTCAAAAACATTATTTAGAAAATGTTTAGCGAAAATAGAAATTTATAAGGATGCCAAGAGCCAAACTAGTGTTATGAAATATGTTAACTTTACAGAAGGAGATCTGAGTACAAAACATTTACATCTAAATATAATCAGGTACACATGTCCCAACTAATAATATAAAATAATAGTTTCTTCTCTTCGATCGTCCGGCATTCACCTTATCCTGTAATCCACAACATCAATTTCGTAAGCACAAAGCATGTGTGAGTGCACATATATCAAGGTTACAGGTTTGTCATGGAATATTAATTTTATCGTATGAAAACATCTCATCAAACTAATTTGTTCAAAATATCATTTTTCATAGACAGATTATAGGCATTAAGCCCTAGCAGGTTTTTATAAATAAGTTACATGCATTGTACCTTAGCAGATTTTTCATAAACAGGTTACAGGTATTAAGCCTTACATACGATGATAAGTTCATGGCTATCACGGTCCAGTCGACTGAATCCATAGAACCATGATCCAGTCGACTGATCCCACGGTCCAGTCGATTGGGTTGAGGCGAAAACAGTTTTTGAGCTACGGGTTTGGCTCTCCAAACCTCGAATCAACTCCTCCAAACACCCATCCAACACCCTCGAACATCCACACGCCTAAGCCTAACACCAAAACCATGAAAGAAACACCGACACCCGATTCCATCTACTAAAATTGTCGAAAAACGATTTTTAACCCAAAAATCCAACTTTTAAACAAAATCAGATCTACAGCAATCTAATTGTTAAAAATTCACACGATTACACGTGGCACCCTTATATGACATGAGAGTCTAAGATCCTACCTCGGTAAGTTGAAAACTCGACGCCTCAAACTACGTGCAAAATCGAGTTTCGCTGAAATAAAATTCTATCCAGATGAACGCGTAGCCCACCATGTCAATAGCAAGGATCCGCTGTTGGATCATTGAAAATCGAGCCCCGAGCCCCCGAGAAGTTAGAGATAAGGCAGAGAGAAAATGGAGAAAATTTAGTGGAGAAGTTTTGAAAATATCTTTTGAAAATATCTAACTCCAGATATTTATAAGCCTCTAAAATATCTTTTGTTTTAAATTTTCAAAATTTGCACCACAACGCCCCACTGCTCCGGGAACCTACCCCGCATGCATATCTAACCCCGATCATGCATCAAAAGCATATAAAAACATGCTATCACATAAATACGAAGCGCCATAAAAATGCCGAAAAAGAAAACGGGTCAGGGTCTCACAACTCTACCATCCTTAAAGGAATTTTGCCCCCGAATTTCAACTCAAGGTCAAAATAACAAACCGTCGATCGCAATTGACACAGGCATACGAGATGGTCAGCCAAACCATTCCTATGATATAGTCAAACAAGGTCAGGCAT
>JAULJZ010197270.1:0-20128 GCA_032270985.1 Heliamphora pulchella
GTAAATAAAGATGTATTTTCTGGATCCCCGAGCATGTATTTTATTTTGGCGTTAGATATTCTCCTAAAACGACAACATACTATTCTTGTGTGAGTTGAGATAAAATTTTATTTTACTAAAGAAAAAAAAAACTTGAATTCAACTTTGGTCCCATGACATTGCATTCATGTGGTTTCTAAATTAATCGTGCTCAATAAAATATTAATTTGATAAAATTAAACAAAAAAAATTCGAGAATGTTTCATTTCTTAACACATTGCGTGTTACAATTATCAAAATTTTACATATATACACTTGGTTCTACAAGTAATTATAGATTTTTAAATATACCACTTGCACCAATTTTATAAATTTTTGAATCTTTTTAAGACAAATAATATAAAGAAAATTAGAAACAAATGCTACAGCCTTTTCTTTTTGTTTCTTTTCTTGTCCTCTCCTCTCAGTTGGTGGCTCACCAATTGTTGTAGTCTTTCTCCTTTCCTTTTGTAATTTTTATTTTGGAGTTATAAAATAGTGTTTTTGCTGTGCAAAAAAAAAAATTAGATCAAAATTAAGAGATAAGATCCCGAGTATCTTATACAAATTTGGTGCTAAAATCATTTTTTTTTGGTTCATATTTTAAACAAATAAAAAAAAATTGATCTATTTTCAGAAAAATTGGAAAAATTAAAGAAGATAGAAAATTAAGTTTCGAATCTAATAATGCGACAAAATGCACTCAAATTGGGTTCATACGAGACTTGACGAGCCAAATAACACCATCTGGGCAATTAAAACAACCAAACACAGCCCTTCCTGCAATACCCAGATTCGTTGGGCTTTCTGCCAGCGCGTGCAATGCCACGCGCCAGTACTCCGCCATCAGTTTTCAACAAAACTTAAAGATTAAAAAGTCAAAAAAATTTGTTTGGAACTCAAAAACTTTCAATTTTTTAATTTTTATGTTTTTTTATATAAACTTTTTAATATATTTTTTTAGAAATATTATAATTTCTATTATACACATCATTTTTTTATAAAAATTATATATTTAAAATTTACTCATCTAAATCTATCTGTCAAATAAATATTGAGTTGGTAGTCATTTCATTGCTTTATTTGTATTTATCCAATCTTGTACACTAGTATATATGTAGTCTAAACTCCTAATAATAATCACACTTGCAAACCTATTCTTCATATATATGAGTTTATCAACCACACTTTTAATACTGAATTTAACTTAGTATTAGAGCCATCAATAGCTGCCTTACCTAAGGCTATTGCATCTCTTTCTTTGAAGATCACTACCAACCTATCTTTACATTCTATAACCATTTCACCATCTATTTCTAATGCTCATCGTTTTCTTTCTCTCAAACTCACATTCACCAATTATTTGAAAAACCTAATTAATTTATTTTCTTCGTGACCATGCGTGCACTCATAGGGTATGTTGATGGCACAAAATCATGCCCTCCAAATCTCATTCCCATGGACAATTCGCCTTCTCTCCAAGCCAACCCAAAGCATATTCACTGGGTTCATCAAGATCAAATGCTTGTGAGTATTCTTATATCTTCTCTTTCTGAAGATGTGTTGCCTTTGGTTGTAGGATTTTCTTTCCCCCGTTATATTTGAACCACTCTTGAGGCTGCTCTTTCTTCTCCATCCAACACTCATAGTTTGCAACTTCACATGACTCTTAAATAACTTCGTCAAGAAGATAAATCTGTCTCTACTTATCTATAAAGCCAAATGTATTTTTGATGAACTTGCAAACGTTGGCCGTCCTTTATCTGCCGCTGATTTCAACATCTATGTTTTCAAAGGACTTCATTATGATTTCAAGGATTTGGTCACTACTGTCGCAGCTCGTCTTGAACCTATCTCTTTCTTTGAACTTCATTCTTTATTGCTCAGTCATGAATTTCTCCATCATGACTTGTTTTCCTCTACAGTCACTCTTTTCTCAGAACCCTCTCCAACTGCTAATCTTGCCCAATGAGGTGGTTCTTATATCCCCATCGGTTCCGCAACAACTCTTCCACTTATGGTCGTAATGGTCATCAATCTGGTGATTGTACTCGTGAACGTAGTGGTCATACTCGTAATGGCCACAATGGTCATAGCTCTCAATCTGGTGATTCTCGCTATTTTTATGGTGATCATTGCCCCCGCTGCCAAATTTGCCATGGAACAAACCACATTGCCATTACATGCTACCAACGTTACAACCATACTCAGTCACCAGTTGCTCATCTGGCCTCATTCTCTAACAATGGCTTGCCTAATCATTATGACTGGTTCCCTGACACTGGCACTACTTATCATGTCACTCTGGATCTCTCTACTCTTACTCAACATGATGAGTATCGAGGTACTAATCATTTGGTAGTATTAAGGCGCAACTTGTGTGTCTTGAGGATGTTAAAAATGCCCTAGAGGTCAGTGAGGTGGCCCTCATGTTTCTTGGCTTTTACTTCTATGTAATATATGTAAGCCTCTGTAGTCCTTCCTAAAACACTTAACAAACATTTTCGTAACCACTCTGAAAGGTTGCCCCAGTATTTTTGACTGGCATTGCCTAGCAGCAGTAGGTTCCTTGAGGGTGATGAAAGCTGTCTTTTCTTGATCTGTGTTGTGCATGACAATTTGATGATAACCACGGTATGCATCCAAGAAGTTCATCCACCGGTGCCCAGTAGTTGAGTCCAATAGTTGATCAATCTTGAGCAGAGAAAAACTATTCTTTAGGCATGCCTTATTGAAGCTCGTGAAGTCTACACAGACCATCCACTGGCCATTTTTCTTCTTCACCACGACATTGTTAGAAAGTCAGTCAGAATATTGGAACTTCTTAATGACATTTACTTCTAACAGCTTGTTAACTTCCTTGGCAACGGCCTCAGCATAGTGAGGGACTGAGCGTCTACTCTTCTGCTTAACTGACCTATATGCTGAGTTGACATTTAGGACATGACAAAAGAAAGATGGACCAACACCGAGCATGTCATACAAAGTTCAAATGAACACTTTAATGTTCATTCGTAATAGTCAAAGTAAACCCATCTTTTCTTGCTTGACCATGGTTGAACCAAGTAAGAAAAATCTATCCGGGTCGTTGGGATCAATTGAGAGGGATTCAAGATCTTCCACAGCTTTGTCCTTTGCTTCCCTTTCAGCATCTTCCAAAATGGGCTGATCAGGGACTTTGATTATTCTGACATGATCGGTAGATAGCTTGACCTTGAGGGTTGCGACGAAGCATTATTTGGAGGCGGCCTTGTCCCATGATTCCTTTCTACCCAGCTATTGGTGGGATACTTCAACATTTAATGGTAAATGGAGGGGACTGCTTTCACTTCATGCTACCATGTTTGACATACAATAGCGTTATAGGCTGATGGCACATCCACCACAAAAAAGTTAGTTTAGACCTTGACCATTCTTGACTTGATTGGCACTGTGACCAGCCCCAAAAGCCATATTAGCTGTGAATTAAATCCGACAAGCGGGGCGAGAGCCAATAAAAATATAACATAGAAAGAGAGTTCTAAAATTAATCAATGTTAAATTATTATTAAAAAGTGTACATGCTAAATTTTATTACTTTTAAATTAGTTATCTCACTATAAATAATAAGATTAAACTTTAATTTAGACTAATTAATTAAAATATTATTTTAAATAAATAATTGCGTTATACTAAATTATTTATTATTGAATAATATTTTCTAAAAATATATAAAAAAAATATTTTATAACGATAAATTCGAAATGGTACTCGATATTTCATTGGTACCGGTACGTATTATACTAAGGAGAAAATTAATACATTATCTGGTACAGTATTCAGAACTATGGGCATTGGTAGCTGATCAACTTGAGGAGTTTTGGCCGACTTTCCTTTAGTAGCGTCCTCATCTACGATCGCTCTCAAGTGTATTTGCTTTACCAAATTCTCAAAGTCCCGCTTTAATGCCTTGCATTTTTCTATTTTGTGCCGTCTCTCTTTGTGAAACGAGCACTTTCATTTTACCCCCTTCTTGATAGCCGCCTTAACGGCCTTTTCGAACAACCTCGGTAACTAAGAAAAATACAATCTATCCCTAATTTGAGGGAGGATTTTATAGATCAATTCTTTAAAAATCGTGTTGATTGCTTCCCAATGGTTAGAAAGACTTGGCTCCTAGCCTGATCAAGGCACTTGAATTGTCCTTTCTTACCTTTTTGTTTAGCCTCCATGGACTAAGCTAGGCTCCCCATCCTTTCTGTGGCCAACGACTTCTTTAACCCATATGTACTGTTTCATCCTGCTCATAAGTGCGAAGATGTTCTTGGGCAGCTCCTTAGTCAAGGAAGCCCACAGTTTGTTGCCAGGCATAAGGCCGTGTTTAAACGATGCAAAGGCCAATTCTTTGTTGCAGTTCTCGATATTATTTTGTCTCCCAATATCTACTCGTGTACTCGCGTAAAGGCTCATTCTTCCCTTTCTCAGCACCAACAAGGAATTGATTTCTTTGGATATCTTGGTATTGATGACAACCCGAGCTATAAACCATTTGAAAGGTCCTGTCAACTCGCTATTAATTGCAAAAAAAATCGATCAAACCATCGCAGCCCCGCTTCCCTCGAGCTTGAGGGAAACACTTAGCACATAAGAACGTCGTTGCCACTCCACAAAGTCATCATTTGTCTATAATGACTAATGTGGGAGTGAGGGTTCGAACGTTCGTCATATAAGTTAAATTTCGTCAGAGCAAAACTCTTAGAAGGTTTTGTCATCTCTACATGTTCGACAAATGGGAAGATTGCCAACCTTTCTTAGTAACTTTACATTGGTGGGCGCACCTGTTTCTCGAATGGCCACATCCACAGGTTGGTGCTTGCATAAGTAGATCCAAATCCTTCACTTTTCCTAGGCAGATCTTGGCCACTCCTGTTTTCATAAGAGTGTAGCTACTCCCTTCATCACTTAAGCTCGGCTGGAGTGTTGTGAATCCCTTCGCTATACGTCCAACTTCAAGATCTCTCTTCGATTTTGTGGATGTGGGACTTTTGGTCATATGCATAGTTGATCAAGATTCACTATAGTGAGAAGGACCTCTCACAAGAGTCGGTGCTTCTTGCTCTTTGCCCTTTAGGCTGGCTCTAAGCTTCAATATCTCCTCTCTCATAGCATGAAGGGTAGCTTCCTTAATGAAGTCATACTCAAGGGACCTCGCAATTTCACAGAGAGGTCTCTTCTCCACTCTCCTTAAATGTTGATGAGACCAATGTCATTTTTCATAAGTTTGATCCGCACGATCATCCAAAATGGATACGACCTTCGACAGGTTCGCCATTAGGGGTTTGTAATATAGTATTGTCGGATTTCTCACAGACGGCGCCAAATATATGGGAGTTAATCCGTAAAGGTGTTAAGTTAATGTGGGTTAGGTCCAGCCTGAACAGACCTCTAGATAGTGTGAATGATTTGCAAATGGTGGTAAACATGAACTGGCCGGCAACGAGTACCAAAAATCACTATAATGATCAAGTTAGCAGTGAGTTTTACAAAAAGAGACTGTGAGTAAACAAATGGACAGAGTTTTGGCTAAAGAAATGTTTCTTCATGTTTGATTCTTTGGGCTTCATCCCCTTTTATAGAGGCTAAATGTTTTACCTTCCGTTTAAAACTCATGATGGGCTAGTCCCTTCATATGCCTCACCCTACAAACGGTTGGGTTAGGCCCGTATGGATTTGAACTGATTATTATATGGTGAATGTATGATCTCAATTTAATCGCCATTAATATTTCTTGTTTGGCCAAGCTACCTTTATTAATGCTTGAATCTCAGCCACACAATTGACGTCATGCTGGTTCAGCCACCCATTTCATACCACACCTACAACTCTGTTAGGTTTACACTCGTTATATTATTTTTTTGGCAACTCTGTGACAATGGTTCTATAGTTTGTTTGATGGACTAATGTTAACTGCTCTGTGGTAAGTTTGTTGTTTCTTTGGTACTCTTTGAACAGGTGCATGAAAGAACCGAGAATGGCCTTTAACCGATCGATCGGTCCTTTAACTAATCGATCGGTCCTATAATCAATCGATCAGTCCTTTTGCAGAAATCATTCTAAGAAGGCATGCGTTACAATATCGGGAATTGTGTTTGACCGATCGATCGGTCTATTAACCGATCGATCGGTCCTATGCGGATTTTGTTTCCTTTTTCAACTTAGGGTTAGCAGCTTTCCTTTATATGTTTTAAGTTTTAGGCAGCTGGGACTCGGTGATTGAGATTAGTTCTTTGAGAGACTGCTTCTGGAGGCTCTAGGGAAAGTTCTTGTGATTGGCGACTTTATGATAGTTTAACTCGTTCAACGATCGTCGTCAATTCATCATCTTCATCATCACACCCAATACTTGAGAGGAGTCTCAAGTGACAAGTCCAGAGGAGGAATTCTGCGGCAAGCAAGCACGTAATTGGCTCATGAGAATTTGGCAAGAAGACGGGCAGTCTTAGGTTAAGGATTCAACTAGTGTTGTAAAGCTTTTCTTGTAACCAAACTTTTATTTAGTGCTTGCTTCTCTCGGATTAGGATTAGTCCCGTGATTTTTACCTGTATTGGAGTTTTTCACGTAAAAAATCATGTCTCATTGTGTGTTGAATTTTTTATTTGTTGATGTGATTTTTATTTCATTGTTGCATATCAAAATCATCAAGTTTTTAAGTTACATATTAAAAATTGGATTTTTTAATTGGTATTAGAGCGGGCTTTTCCTTGATCCTTGTTTCTTAGTTTTGATTTCCATACATGGAGTTTTTAAAAGAAGGTGCATCAACTAGTAGACCCCATTTGCTTGATGGGACTAATTATCCATTCTCAAAAGTTCGAATGAGAGTTTTTCTTAAGTCCATTGATAAAAAGGTTTGGTTAGCTGTTACTGAGGGTTATAAGTATCCAATCATGACCGTAGATGAGAAAAGTGTCTCTAAGTCATCGGCTAAATGGAATAGAATTGACTTTGAGAATGCTGGTTGAAACAGTAAGGCTATGAATGCCATCTTTAGCGGGGTTACTCAGGAGGAATTTCGTAAAATAAGCACTTGTGAGTTGGCTAAAGAAGTATGAAAAATATTAGAAATCACTCATGAAGGGACTCAAACAGTAAAAATTTCTAAACTTCAACGTCTTACTACAAATTTTGAAACTATTCGTATGACAGAAGACGAGAAATTTGACGATTTTTACGCCAAATTAAGTGACATTGTTAATGTTTCTTTTAATCTTGGTGAAAAGATTCATAATTCAAAAATTGTTAGAAAAATTTTACGATCTCTTTCCGAACGTTTCCAACCAAAAGTCACTGCAATAGAGGAAAGTAAAGATATTGATTCTATTACAGTAGAGAGCTTGGTTGGAAACTTGCAAACGTATGAGCTGAATTTTCAAAATCATAAATATTCAAAAAACCTGGCGTTCACTTCAGCTCAATGGTTTGCTAGTGATTCTGATGATGAGTTTAATCCAGAGATGATAGCTATGTTTGTCAAAAAATTCAAAAAAATTTTAAAAAATAAAAGGCCAAATCAGGATGACAAATCACAGAAGCTATTTGGGAGTGATAAACCTAAGAACGGTCCCAAATCTTTGACAAAAGGGGCAAAAATCTTAAAGTTCTGGCCTCCAGTGTTATGAGTGCAAATATTTTGGGCACATTGCACAGGAATGTCCGAACAAGTTAAAAAAGAAACAAAAAGTGTTCACTGTAACTTGGGACGATAAAAGCGAATCTAAATTGAGTAATGACAATGAGGATCAATATAATGACAATAACATTATAGCTTTTGCTGTCTTTGTTCACTCTGATAATAATGTCAATGATCTGAATAAGCTTGTGAATGAGGATGAGAAAGAAGAAGATAATGTCCAAATTGTTGAAGGGAAAGATAGTGACACTCTTCAAGTAGCCTACGATAAGCTGCATAAAGAGAGCTATGTATTAATAAAAAATGTGCCAAGCTTTCTTTTCAACTTAAAACCTGTGAAAGTAAGAAAGAAAAACTTGTGCAAGTGCTTCTGATGGCTCAAGCAAAAGAAGAAGACCTAAAAAATGAAATGAGTATTTTGTGCATTAAATTGGAAAACTGTAAACAAAATAAAGAAATATTCATGTTTTTGAATGATGATAAGTCTGCTAAATTGTCTGAATTTGAATGTCATATCACTGACCTTGAAAATAAATTGAATCAAGCTAATGCTACTCTCAAGCGTTAGAATGCATGATCACGTGCTTTGGATGGGCTTCTTGGTGATCAAAAGGCAGCTTGAGACAGAGCAGGCTTAGGATTTGCTAGTATGTTAAATCACCATAGGGAAACAAAAAGAACAAGTAGCCTCTATATTCGTGAAAGCTAAGAAGGCCAATGAAGTGTAAGTAAAGACTGAAGAAACGAATGCGACAAGTAAGGCCACCTTACAACATGGCGAGGTAAGAAAGTCTAACTCTTCTCCTATCTGTCATCACTGTGGTATGCTGGGTCACATTCGTCCTTATTGTAAACTCTTGCATCGAATGCCTATTGTTGAAAAGAAATTTGTTCCCATATGTCATTATTATGGTGTGAGAGGTCACATCCGACCACATTGCTTTAAGTTACATGACATGTCTCAATTGAGCTATCCTGTTCCTTTTCACAGACCGTCTCTATTTTATGCCCCTGGAGTTCATGTTAAAGAGTCTGGTCCTGTGAAAACTAAGAAAGTTTGGGTTCAGTTTAAAGATCTGAAAGCCTATGTGATTTAGACTGCTATGAGAGCTCAAAGCTCACATATGTGGTATCTTGACAGTGGTTGCTCTCGACATATGTCTGGGGACAAGTCTTTGTTTGCCACGTTAGAGTCTTATAAGGGTGGGATGGTGATGTTTTGGGACGGGAATTCAACAAAAATTATAGAAAAAGGCACTATCTCTTCCCCTGGTCTTTCTAAATTGGAAAATGTTCTTTTGGTTGACGGTTTAAAGGCAAATCTATTAAGCATTAGTCAGATGTACGACACTCATCATGAAGTGCATTTTTCAAAAGATAAATGCATCATTTTGGATAAGAAAGGTAAAACTGTCATGCATGGTGTAAGAACGTCTGATAATTGCTATGGTATTATTCCTTTAAATGCTGAAACTTGTAACTCTGTCAAAATCAATGATGCTGAATTGTGGTATCGGAGACTTGGACATGTTAATTACAAGGATCTCACTAAGATTGCCAATAAAGAGTTAATCAGAGGAATTTCAAAGTTGGGAGGTTAATTGAGTCGGGTCTATGGTGTGTGTCAGGAAGGTAAACAGACTAGAGTTCCACATAAGAAGACCGATGGTTTAGGTACCAAAGCTCCTCTGGAGCTTATTCACATGGATTTGATAGGACCAACTAGGACTGAAAGCTTAGGAAAGAAGAAATATATTTTTGTGGTTGTGGATGATTTCTCTCGATTTACTTGGATTAATTTTTTGATAAAGAAGTCAGACACGTTCTCTATTTTCAAAACTCTTATCCTTAAGCTTCAAAATGAAAAATTCAAGTTCCACAATTCTGTTATCTGCATTCGATCTGATCATAGTAAGGAATTTGAAAACTCCGAGTTCACTTTGTTTTATGAAGAGTTGGGTATTCATCATGAATTTTCTGCACCAAAAACTCCTCAGCAAAATGGTGTGGCTAAAAGAAAAAATTGGATTCTTCAAGAAATGGCTCGGGTTATGATGCATGATAAGAAGGTTTCACAACACTTTTGGGCAAAAGCGGTGAATACCGCTTGTTACGTAATCAATCGTATTTACCTGAGACCAGGAACCCTTCATAACCCCTACGAGCTGTGGAAATGAACTAAATCAAATGTTAAGTACTTTCGTACTTTTGGTAATAAGTGCTACATTTTTCGGGATAGGGAGCAGCTAAGTAAATTTAACTCTCGCAGTGATGAGGAAATTTTTTTAGGCTACTCCACCAATAGCCGTGCATATAGAGTTTTTAACAATAGGACATCTACTGTTATGGAGTCTATAAATTTGGTTATTGATGATGAACCAATTTTTACACCTGCTGATACTGATCTTTCTATTTTAGGCTCACTCGTTGAAGAACCGAAAGCTGACAAAGCTGAAAGTCAGTTTACCCTGGAAGTAGGTGAAGACCCTGTCTAGAAGACTTCCACAAATGTGAAACAGGGAGCTCAGTTGCAAAATTCAGAACCCAAGGGTTCTCAAAAGAAAGGTCTGGAACCATCTATGAGGGTGAAACTCAATCAACCAGTCTCTTAAGTTCTAGGAGAAGTCATTGATAGGATGCAGACTTGGCGTCAAATACGGGAAGAGATAACTTACATGTGTTATGTGTCATTATTGGAACCAAAATCTGTCAATGATGCCTTATGTGATGAAAATTAGACTAATGCCAGGCATGAAGAATTGGAACAATTTGTTAGGAATAATGTGTGGGAACTAGTCCCTCGGCCCTCTGACAAAAATGTCATAGGCACCAAATGGATATTTAATAATAAAATAAATGAATTTGGTGAAGTGATTAGAAATAAGGCTAGACTAGTTGCACAGGGTTACACTCAGGTTAAAGGCATTGACTTTGATGAGATTTTTGCCCATGTGGCTTGTCTCGAATCCATTAGAATCTTTTTTGCCATAGCTTGTAAGCTTCACATCAAATTGTTTCAAATGGATGTTAAAAGTGCATTCTTGAATGGTGATCCTAAAGAAGAGACGTATGTTGAACAACCTAAAGGGTTTGTTGACCCATCTTTTCCCAATCATGTTTTGAAACCTAAAAAAGCTTTGTACGGGCTGAAACAAGCTCCCAGAGCCTAGTATGACAGGTTAACCTCCTTTTTGTTAGGAAAAGGTTTCTCTAGGGGTGGTGTTGACAGAACCTTGTTTATCTACACTCAGACCCATGACATTCTTGTAACTCAAATCTATGTCGATGACATAGTTTTCGGGTCAACTGATGACACCTTACTATAGTCAGTAATGTGGTTTTAAATTTTGCACAATAGATCATTATTATCTAGCAAGGAAATAGTCATGCGGCATCATCAATCAATTCTTGTATGATCTGTGCATGATCACATTTAAATAATACAGAAAAGAAATTTGGATTCAGTTCGATTATAAAATTAAAAGCCTAAACAGCTAAAATATAAAATTGAAAGTCTAAATGAATGAATTTAATTTTCAAAATCTACCATAATCTTGCCAAAAATTCATAAGTATTGATTATGGGTTCGTTTACAATCGAACACGAGTAATGTCAACCCAATTCGACAATCAATACTAGAACCATATGTATTTATAATTTAATCATTTGAGAATCCTTAAAACTCCAAATAGCTCAAGGCAATCCATTTTGCATCATTTATCTTTTTTTTTTATTTTGCATAAACTAGTTCGCATGACTTACATCCACACATTGTAAAAGTCATGGAACCTTTGGAATCAATATTTAAATGTCGTGGACAAATATTATATTTTTAGTGATAAACTAACTATATCTTTCATTGGAGATTAGAATCAACAAATTTGTATTTTCTTGTACCGCCAATTATAGAGCAGATAGCCCTTAACTATACATCAGGTCATCCTCGTGAATTGTAATCATAATATTATATTAATGGATTTTTTTTTATAACTCAGGGTGTCTGGATCAGTTTTCGCGCACCTCGACTAATCATTGGAGAACTACTCCCACCGCCCACTTACGGGGATTCCAATTAAAGGCGAGAAAAAGTCTCGTATGAATTGACTCCAAAATATTAATAGCACTTAGGAGATTTCGAACTTGAGATATAAGGGAGAGCAAACTCCTACTTCCTAAGTCTCGGCCATCTAACCAACCCCTTGGGATAATAGTTCAATTGATAATATAGACAAGAAAAAAAGCGATTACATAACAAGACTTGTGTTTTATTTTTCTTGTGAATTCTAACCAGTGGCGGAGCTAATTCACATCCAGAGAGGGCACGTGCCCCATCTTGCTTTTCTATATGTACATTATTACATATAAAAAAATCAAAAGTATTTATCTGTATTCATAAAATTTATTCAGTGTTCCTCCTAAACATAGAACTATTTTATTATTTTAATTTTTTTATAAAAATATTTGCAACCACAGGTCTTAAAATAACCAATTTTAAAAGATAACATTTTTAAAACTTTTACTAAGTTAGGACATTTATTCGATTTTTACATTTATAGATTTTATTCATATGCTACTCGCGAGAGAACATTTAATACACAATAGAATTTTATTTGTTAGTAGAATATTATATAAATATTGTGATATTCTTACAAAAAATTACAAAAATTGTTAAGGCATTCAAATATTGCAAAACTTTTAAATTGGCAAATTTTAAAAACATTATAACAAGTTAATTAAAATTGGTTGAGGTGGCACTATAATATTTTATAGTTTGATATGTTTTCAATAGTGATTAGCATCAACTTAAATATATAAATTTTACTTATCCAAATAAATAAATAAATAAGTTTTTACCTTAATTGTCACAATTTTTTTGTGAAAGCATACATTGCAATTTTATATTTATTAATAATTATTTAAATTTTAGTAATATTCTATTGTTATTAATTATAAAAAGTTAAAATTTTAAATTAATTAGTGACCCCTCTAAACTAAATTTCTTGCTCCGGGCTGATCCTAACCTATATGATATTTCACACAACTCTCTTTCAAAAATTAGCAACAAGCCTGTATTATTTTAATTTTTTTGTTAAGTGTCAATTCTAGAGCAGATAGCACTTTATTTTCCATCAAGTCATTATCGCGATCATAACGTTTCTCAAAATAATCTGACTCCTCTAACAGTTATTCCCCATATTAGAGTTAGGAGCTAGAAGAGGGGGAAAGGCAATTACAAAGCATTAATATTGCTTGCGTGTAGGGTCCCATTTTTTCAATTTGTTTTGTGTTAAGTCTTATATATTTAATTTTTAACTATTTTAAAAGATTTTATTTTTTAAAATTATTAATAACGTAAATAATTGTATCGTCCTGTATCGTCCTTCTCTAAAGGTACAATGAGTAATTGAAGAGAGCGATGGATACAAACTCGGTGACATGACAATTTAAAATTTTGAAAATAAGAAATTTCTCATTTTTACAAAAAATAAAAATTTTCTTGAAAACGAAAAATCAGTGTATAACGTGCAACTATTGTATACACAATATTAAACTAAAATGAAAAATTATAAAAAATTAAGAAAAAACTCAAAATGAGAACTTTTTCAATTAACATTTCAAATTTAAAATTAGTGTTAAATGTACCAATATGATATAAACTGTGAAATATTTTATTTATTGCAAATCAGAAATTGTGTACAATGTACCAATATTAATCGCATAAAATAATTAAAAAAATTAAATAATGAGAAATCTAACACCTAGAGAAAAAAACTATTTTTACATATAAATAGCGAGAACATTTTCATTTTTTTTTTTGTAATAAGTTATCATTAAAAAAACTTGCGATTAAAAAGTGATAACACCATTAAAGAAATACAAAATTACGGGAAGAAAAATTATACTCAAATAACATTAATACAAATCAAGCCTCAATTATAAATAATTGAAATTAAAAATATGAGTGCTTGTACATTTTTATAATACTTAAATAGTATATTGTCACTCAAAAACTAATTAATTTAAAATAAAAATTCACAATTATATAATAAAAATATTGCAATCAAGGAAGTCAAAAAATTAAGAAAAACTTTAGTAAAAAAGATATATATATATATATATATAGTGCTACACTTTAATTAGGATCTTATGGGGCAGTCAAAAATAGACAAGATTTATTTCTATATACTGTCTAAAATATTAATAACCTTTAAAAATAATATCTTATGTGGTATAGTTAAAAGTAGACCAGACTTATCCCTAAAACTGTCCAAAATATTAATAAAATTTAAAAATAAAATCTTATAAAATAATTAAAAATAAATAAAATTTATCCTTAAATAAATACTCAAATTACGATCCCTCACCAAATCTTCCTTTTTTTTTCTTGTGTATCTAAAATTTTGTAATATTTTAACCTACTCCACATTTTCATGTTTAATTCTGTTGGCCACAAGATTATATTTTCATGTAGTGTCAATTCTGAAGCATACAACACTTCACTTTATGTCAGGTCATCATCATGATCACAAAAGTTTTTGAAATAAAAAACAATGAGTTAGTAATTTACAAATTAAATTTGATAAATTTTTTAAACAAACAATATTGATAATAGAGTTGTGACCTGAAAAAAAATGGAGCAAGTAATTACAAAACATGACGTGTTTTTTCTCATGTGGATCTAAAACCTCACAAACGTTTTACCTAACTCATCTTTTCATATTTACTTTTCTTGGCCACTAAAACTGTATTTTTTTTTTCTAGTATCAATTCTATAATAGATAATACTTAATTTATAGGCGGTGGTTGAACCATAATAGTATTTGTAAAGTGGGTCGATATTAGCTCATGAACGTGACCTCCGATGGCTTGAATGTATTTATAGAGTGATAATAACAATAATCAAATTGACAAAATTCTGATCAGAAAATGAGTTTTTGCAGACTTTGTGCATTAGGCTAGATCTAGCTCCCTCTTATACAAGCTGGGGCATGTACCTTCTCTCCAATGCTCATGATGGACTGGTCCAATCATGGGGTCAAACCCTGCGAATGACTGAGTCGGATTAATTCGGCTCAACTATTGTACGGTTTCGGTCCAATCACATTTAATGCTACATGCTCGATCAAACTACCCTCAACAACTATATAGTCTCAGTCTAATCGCATTTAATGTTATTTTGTTCTGCCAAGCTACCCTCATAAATATTTGGTGCTCATTTACGTAACTGATGTCATTCTGACTCAGCTGTCTTAGTCGTATAAGTTCTCTAAATTGGCTGTCCACGTATTACTCGGTCACGCATGGGTCGTTGTTCCTGTTCTGGTATTCTTTACCCATGTATCAAGGCTTTCTTCTTAAGACTCGTTGGACCTTAAATGGGCAGATCCAAGTTAAATTCGGCCTCCTTTAACTTTCATTATGTCATCACCATGATCATAATGCTTTCCAAATCAAAATCAATGTGTTTTTAGTATTAATAATTGAAATTGGTAGATTTCATGAACATTAATAGAGTTGGAACCTATAAAAGAGGGGGGAAATGTGGTTATATAATATGACTTGTGTGTTTCTTTTTCTTCTTTTTTTTTTTATTGGAACTTTTGTCATATTTCACCCAACTCCCCTTATAAATTGTAATTTTCTTGGCCACAAAATTATATTTTTTTGTAGTGTTAAATCTAAAGCAAAAAGTTAAGAACTTTACGTCAATTAAGTCACCATCCTGGCCATAATGTTTTCCTAATTAAAAATCAATAAGTTGTTCGTATAAATAATGAAATTGATAGATTGCTTGTACATTTATAATAGAGTTGGGACCTAAAAAAAGAGAGAAATGGGCAATTACATAACATGAGGTGTTTTTCTTACTTGGGGATCTAAACTTATTGTAGTATTTTACCCAACTAACCTTTTCAATTGTAGTTTTTTTTTTTTTGGTCACAAAATTGTATTTTCCTAATTACATTGTCGATTATAGAACATATAGCAGTTGACTTTAGGCATCATCGTCATCATAATGCGTGGAAAGGTGATCGATTACATAACATAATTGTTTTCTTTTTATCTTTGCAGATCTAGATCTTCGTGGTATTTCACCTAACTCATCTTTTTAAATTGTATTTTTTTTTTTTTTGCTACAAGACTGTATTTTTTGTAGCGTTAATTAATTTTGGAGCATATAACAATTGATTTTACATTAGGTCATCATCACTATATATCATAATGGTTTTCAAATCAAAAAAGAATGAATTGTTATTATAATGATTATTATTATTAGTATTATTATTATTATTATTTATTAGCAAAACAAAATATTTATTTTTTTGATAAAAAAACGTACAATTAATTTATGCTTTTTTTTTCTTTTTCTTTTTCTTGTGGATCTAAACCTTTATGTATTTCAACTAAGTCATCACCTTTTCAAATTGTAGTTTTCTTGACCACGTAACTGTATTTTCTTGTCGCATTAGTTCTAGAGCATATAGCAGTTTACTTTACGTTAAGTCATTATCGTGATTATAATTAATGTTTCTTAAACCAAAAATTAATAGTTTTTAATTAGCATTGATAATTGATATGACAAATTTTTGGAACAAATTGATAATAGGGTTGGGACCTAGAAAAGAGAAGGAAAAGGTAATTACATAATATGACTTGTGTTTTCTTCCCTCATAGATTTAGACCTTTGTGATATTTCACCCAAATCAACTTTTAAAATTGTAGTTTTCTTAACCACTACTGTTTTGTCATCCCTACCCTATTTTATAATACTTTGGACATCTCTTTTTTACAATTTATAGTACTTAACTACAATATATATATATATATATATACACACACACACACACATTACTTTTTGGAAAATGATTTTTACACTTCATTTTTGTATGTATAAAAATACTCCCCTTCTTGCTTTTTAGCATGTGGATCTATAAAATTATCATTGCTTCTTATAAAAGTGTATTGTATTAACAAGTAGTTGTATAAATTAATTCACATACAAAAAGACAAAAATGGAGTGAATTTATAGAAAATGGGAGTGTAAAAATTGTTTTCTTACTTTTTTATATTTATCTTCCGTTCATCGAAAGCACGTGCTACTTCAGAATAAACAGCTCCGAATCAACACCAAGAATTAATTAATTACGTTTCTGTACACTACATTTTGATTCAAGATATATATAGTTATTAATTTCCTCTTCTTCTTTTAGTTTATCTCATTCGAATGTGATTGGACTGTTTGCATATAGTGGAAAGAAATTATACATATGTTAGGAATAATGATTCTCATTCTTTAGAAATAAAAAATAATAGCACCAAATTGTGTTGAAATTCCAAAACTTATAATAAACTAAAATTCAAGTGACAAGAAAAAATAGGGTAATAGCAAAAAGTAGAAAATTTATTATCCTGAAGACAATATTACTCCTCGTGATAAAGGTTCAAACCAAAACCAAATCTATTAACTTCGAAATATAAACATTGTAAGTGTTTATAGGCTTTTATCATTCAGTGTTCACGTGCACTAATAATATATAAATGAATCACGAACCAAAATTGTCCATGGGAATTATAAAGACTAGCAAAGAACATTAACAAAAAAAAATTAATTAATTGTGTAGGAACAAAATTAATTGAAGGATACAAAGACACACTAATTTTTACATTTTCTTTTCTATCCCCTTTCTCTTTTCTTATCTACTCATCCTTGGAAGATGGAATTCTCTTTTCTTTTCTATGTTAAAATATAGGGGTCTATGTAAGTATAAAGTGAATTAAAGTTGCACTTAAATCATATCATCAAAACATATTTAGATATAAAACCAATATAAGTTTTGCACTATTGCTTGACAATAATTTTAATGAATTTGTAATTGTCAAAGAATTATAGAAATGCATATTTTATTTTTATTAAAATTTCCAACAAAGAGTTCGGCACGAATGAGCACTAAATGAAAGGAATCGAAGTTCCTCCACTAGAGATTATTGATATATTGTAAAAAATAAATAAATAAATTGTTACTTGTGGTTAGTGATGCATAAAACATTCAAATAACTCACAAATTGAATTAATCCAACCTATTATGTTGGGTTGGTTTTCTTAAACTATTGGTTTATTTTTGTGTCCAAAAAAATATAAGAATTATATTGGTTTGATTTTTGGATTAGTCTGATATTAACTCAAACTCAATAATCGAATCATTTAGACCCATCTAATTCTTTTAAAATTTATAATTTTATATAGATTTTTTAAAAATAATAGTTTATTTGAACTTTTTATTAATCTCTTTGTTTTATTTGTTAAATTTATATATACAAGCAATTAGGCAAGAACTCCATAATCCAGATTGGTTGTACTTGTCTTTATTGCTTTAATTTAAATTTTAATTTACTCCTTCGATTTGCAATACTTTTTAACTTTTTACTATTAATTTTAATTATAAATAATAAATTTTTTTAAACATTAATAATTTCTGTTTCAATTTATAACTATTTTTTTTTGTATTTCAGTTACAAGCTACAATTTTTACAAAATACTCACAACTTCTACTACTAGCTACAATTTATAAGCAACTAGTTTTACCAATGCCAAATACCATCTATAAAGCTTTATTTAATTTTAGCTCAAACACATAAAAAATAAAATTATAATTATTATTTGAATTGAATTATATATACTAATTTGATTTTTATTGAGTTGATTTGTTTTAATTATACTAAAAATTTAATTTAATTTTAAGTTCAAGAAATTAAAATCAATTATTCAAGTTTTTGTTTAGGTACTCCGAAAGTTCATAACATTATTTTCTGTAGTACCCCATAAGTAACGATACGTAAAATTCTTAACAAATAAAAATATTCGATCCCCTACTCAATAAAATTGAGTCAACATTGTTTCACTCGGAGTGTTTATCGCTGCGTCATTAAATGAGTGTACTACGAAAATAATAATATATAATATTCTAAAACTATTGAATAATTGTCATTATATTTAATGCCAAATTAAAGCAAATCGGCCGATATCCACACTACACGTGGTGATTGGTTGCAATTAATTATGGACAGTGAGAGTGACAACCGGCAATCAGATTAACCGACCTGTTGCAATCACAATCTGCATACTACGATTAATGTATGCATGTCGTGCGTGGAAGGTCATAATTCATACGGCTTTGAGAATTCCAATCATCGTCATAATGCATATGATTTAAATTTAGGGTAAATTACATCTATAATTTTTGTATTTAAAAGTAATAATATTAATATTTTTTTATTATTTAAAATATTACTGTATTTTTTAGTTTTTTTTTATTTAATTACAAAATTTTATTTAAAAATTTTTAATTAAAAAATAAAAAATTACTAAATACATAAATAAGTAACATAAAATTTAATTTATTAATTTATTTTTATTTTTTAATTTTTAATTTTGATAAAAAAATTAATTAAAATTAATTTTATGTTATTTATTTTTGTATTTAATAATTTTTTATTTTTTAATTAGAAATTTTTAAATAAAATTTTGTAATTAAACAAAAAAAAACTAAAAACTTTAAAAAATTGTTTCAACAGTGACAAACAGTTATTTCTATTTGAAAAGTTAACGACATTTAACTTTTGAATTTAAATGTTATAAAAATAAAAATATAAAGGAGTATAGTGATATTTCAGAGAATAATAGAGGATGTGTCAATATTATTACCCTTAAATACAAAGAGTGTAAGTGTAATTTATCCTTAAATTTAGTCGTCTTTTGACTATCGACTTTAAGCTAATTTAAAATTGAGTTTTTGGCTTTTGGTTAAAATTTCAAAAAGTCAAAAAATTTTATTTTTTAACCCTCAATTTTTAGCTTATTTATTTTTAGGTTTTTTTGGTTTTTCTCGTAACATTTTTTAATTTTACCTTTGTACATATAAAATTACACAAGTTTCAACCAAACAATCATATCTCAACTCATTTAGGCTGAAGCGCAATTATAAAATTTTACATTTAGTTTATTTAGTGACATAAAAGTCATTATTTTCCCAACTAATTTTTTTTTTGTTTTTTAATTTAAAATAACTTAAAACTAAAAAGTCAATTTAAAGTTAAATTGCCAAACAAACTCTTATTAAGATGTGAACAACTATTGAAATTTTATAATTGCTCTGCAAGTACACCACTATTTCGTTAGAATAAAAATGTTAATTACTGCAGATGATAAATAATAAGTAAATAATTTATAAATATTTGTGTAGAATTTATTTTTTATGGAAATAATAGGTCATACTTTAAAAGACGTATTGATATAAAAAATATATATTCTCTCCTAAATTATAGGAATGGCAATAGGACGGAGTGGAAATGATGTCCTGTCTCTATTTTTTATTTTATTGGGTTAAAATGGAGAGAAAAATGAGAAAAAAGTTAGGACAAGGCATGAGCAGGGGTATATT
>JAULJZ010197281.1:0-20126 GCA_032270985.1 Heliamphora pulchella
AGCAGCGGCGGGCTGCGCCGGCCGCGTGAGGCGAGGCTGACGAGCGACGCTGCAGACTGAGGCAAACGGCGGCGGCGACGTGAGTTTCGGCCTTGGCAGCGGATCTTCAGGCAGCGATGGCGGAGGTGGCGACACCTGTGTTGTCGCGGTGATGTGGCCGGTGGTGCCACATCACCGCGACGACGCCGGAAAAAATATTACAGGCTACAAGAACGTAGCTCTGATACCATGAAGAAATTGAGAAGAGAAATATTTTCTCTTCTCAATTTCTTCAATTACTTTTTTGTTTCTTTTAACTAGATGTATGTAAAAAATAAAAACAAGATATATGTAAAAAAATAAGAACACGCTGCTCAAATTTTAAAAAATAAGTTAACTAAAATTTAAAAAAAAATCCTCATTTGCTCATTTTTTAAATATTTGTATATTTTAGTAAGAATGTTATATTCTTAATATCTCTTAATTAGAAATTAGCAAAAAACCATGCTGTGTAATGTCAAATGTATATAGAATGAAATAATAAACAAATTTAAAATATTTTTAAAAAATTCATATGCACTTTTTTTGTGATCATATATTTTTGGCTTCATCTTTGTCGTCATATTTTCATTAGTTCCATCTCTTTTAACATTGACAGATTACCCTATTGTCCCCGTTATGAAGGATTTCGGGTTCCTCCTGTCATGGACTCACAGCTATGAGCTCAAATATATTTGTTTTAAAATTTTAAAATTTAATCGGAATTGTTGTTATATTGAAATAGTCAAGTAAGTAATCTCTATAAAAAAAATCAGGTTAAACAAACATATTAGCTATATGATTTGCATACATTTATTTGACAATTTATTTCTAAAATATTGTAAGCCAATTGATTTTTTCAAAACAAATATACTCTGATCGCATAAATAATAATATTCGATAGATCTGATTATTTTAAAAATTACTTACTCGATTAGTTCAACGTAATAAACTATTCTGATTGAATTTTAGAATTTGAAAACAAATACATTTGAGCTCATTGCAGCTTCTGCGGTAAGTCTATCCCCTACCAATTGGAATTTTTTTGACTTGGCCCTCTACTAATTGGGAACAGGACACCACAAATCTCTTAACACCTTATTGACATCTCTAATCATAATTTAGTAATTTACTAAAAAAGAAATATACTACCAATATTTATAATTTATTATGTTTGTAATACATTAAGGTTCTGTTTGTTTCGACATAAAATATTTTAACATGAAACATATTTTTCATGTAAAATAATTTTGTAAGTATTATTTTTTTACTTGTATTTTTTAGTATTTGGTTAAAATTTAAAAAATATGAATGAGAGATGAAAGTGACCAAAGACAGGAAGGATTCGGGTGAAGAATTCCGAAAGAATTCAGGTGGGAAGGATCTGCCTCTCATTCTCTTATTTTTATTTGCTATGAGAATGACCAAATGCATCAAAGATTGGGTGAAGGTTCCGAGTGTGCATTCTAAAATTAACTTACGAGTTAATTTTTTGTAAGTCAAATTTGGTCTAATGAGGTAAAATATTTTACTAAAAAATATATTTACATATGTATTATCAACCAAACAGTAAAAATTAAATAAAATATTTTACTCAAAAATATTTTACATCAAAACAAACGGAGCATAATATTTAAGGCCAAACTATAAGTCACAATTTCGTATATAGTATATATCATTATAAATATTGCAAAATTTTAACCCAATTTTTACATACTTTTAGAACATTCTTTTTTTACTAATGTAATTACAGATTCTATAAAATTGAATTATAAAAACTAACTTTAAAATATTTCTATATTGATGAAAACAATTAATGAAAGCTAAATGCTAATTGAACTGTAATTTAGTTAACATCTAATTTACCTTTTAAGTTAATATAATGAAAATGGTATAACTTAAGAAAAAATCGATTGATATTACTATATGGCGTAATAAGAATAATAAATATATTCAAAATAAAGCAACTAATTATTGTTTGACATGTGTTCTTTTGTATTTTATAAATTCAAAATTCTAAAATAAATTAGTACATTTAAATTCGAACACCTAATATTGTACTGTAATAATTTAATATATAAAAATTTTGAAACAAAAGAAAAATAGTCAAAGATTAAATTTTTAAAAAGAAAAAACTACTAAAGGCAAAGAAAACACAGTACAGGAACCTCAAGCAAAGTTATTATCTTCTTGAAATGGAAAAGATAAAGAACAAATAAAAAATCTTTCCTTTCCTTCCTTGCAAAACCTCCACTGTCCCATTTTGGAAAACCAAAGAGAAGAAAGAGATTTTCACGGAGAATGATCTCTCGGAGCTTTGGTAACTTTTCATAAAGAGTAATACTGCTTATTCAGAAAAACTAGTTATTATTCTTGGCTAAAGGTACTTAATTATTAAATTTTAGTAATTTAAAAATAAAATAAAAAATAATAATATTAATAATTTAATAATTAGTTAATTTGATAATTGTAAAGTAATCAATTAAAAATATAATATTATTAATTTGTTAATTTATGAAGATAATAAAAATAATAAAAAATAACATAAGTAAAAAGTTCTATATTGAATTGGGTATTTAGCATAAAGGAGATACTAACAGAACTTATATTTATATTTATATTTTTATTTTATTTATTCATTTATACTTTTAGAAAATAATTTTGTACCTTACAAATAAAAAAAGTGCAAAAAGTGAATTAATAACATCTTGAAAAGTGAGTAAAAATTTAGATTTGTGCCAAATATTCTCAGCTGTTCACTTATAAATTAAAAATATCTAAGTCATTCAAAGACAATTCTCTCACATATAATTTGAATACATTATATGTTTTATTATATAAATTTATTCAAAAATGTATTCAAATTTTAAGATTAATTGCTCAGGTTCACTTGCAACTCACACAAAATAAAATTAAATTAAAATTGTTTATTTTAAATTCGAGATAAAATTCTTGACAAAACTCTCCAAATACATAATATTTTTTTCCATAAATATAGACAACGACACTCTTAGAAATTCCAAAACCCTAGTCTTGAATTTTGATTCTCGCTTGAAAATCATTCTCTCCTCTTTTGATAATGCTGTTGAGCTTGAAAAAGACCCTCTACTACAACTTCATCCCCACCAAGGCTGAAGAGGAAGCATGCAAGTCCACCACCACCCCACACAAAGCCACCGGAGTCCTGACGGAGATCAGAGACGTGTACCCGCCAACGGTGTTTGACCCCCTCCGGCCGTGGCGGATCAAGAAGGCCCTCAGCCCAGCCGAGGTCGGGACCGGGAGGATTGTCCTGTCGTTTACCGACACCTTCGACTGCGTTTTCCGGTACTGGACGGTGGAGATGGCCGGCCGGGTGGTGCTGGGGAAGAAGCAAAGTGTGGTGGTGTGGGACGTCACCGAGGAGAACAACCCTACAAACTATATAAATGAAGACTTGTTTTTGGAGCAAGGCCCTAATTGTGAATACTACGTTTTAGGGTGCATGGAGTTGGTGAGAGATCGCAGGTTGAACGCCGGAGATGAGATTGGGCTCTACTGGGAGATGAAGACCTTTAGTTTCCACTTCAGAGTTCTTCTTCCCGGGATTTGATTAGGGTTTTAATTTCTCTCTTTTGGAGTATGTTTGTTTTGGTTTTAATCTTTGGCCAAACAAAACAAAAAAATTACTTTTTCAATTCGTCTTATACGATAAATCGGAAATTAAAACTTTGACGAAAGAGGAGAAAATTCTTAATAACTTAATTTAGAGAAATGAAACTAAGGCCTTCTTTGATGCTCTCGTTGTCCACGAACTGGAAGATAAAGCGTTCTAATCTCGGGTGTATAGGATTCTAATTTCCTGGTCCTGCTCTTTTTATTCACTTTTCTTCTTTTTCTTTCGATTCGCTAAAGTTGAAATATTCAATTGATTTTTATGGAATGAATATTCAAAAAATCAATAAATTAATACAAAACAGGTAAAAATTTAATAAAAAGTTTGATGCATAAGATAAATAGAAGAAGAGATACGTTCCCCCCCTACATATTTAATACCCTCTCTAACAAAGAAACGTCGAGCCTAATAGGTGGTGGTATCACACCCTTCTCAAAAGAGTCGTACGTGATATTTTCACATAATACAGCTTCGTCCCAGAAGATGGATCCCTCTTTCTTTTGACCAACGATCCTCAAACCAACCACGGTCTTTAATTTAGTAAGTTTGAGTACTATGTTATCCAAACTTTACTAAAAGAATAGACAGGCCTTTTAGAGAGTAATAGAATTAAGGATTAGTTCTGCATTTTTCCCCCACCTCTTGTTTAATGCTAATTGGTTCTCGTTCCGTCTAAAATAGAAAAACAATTTATCGTTCTTTACTATGTGGGTTATATATTACAATGTATACAATGGGATATATAAGAAGAAGAAAACTGTTTCTTCTCTTAAGTCTGACTTGGTTTCGAAAGAAGACTTTCACTATACCAAAGACCTCGAGAACACCTACCGCGAGAATTCACAGATTTGTTCATTTACCAGCACTAGTTCGTAGCTTAGCATGCAAGTTGCGGTGATCTCTGGTCTATAAGCACCTTTGGTCTCAGTTCTGAAGCCAAAACAACTTCTTATTGGCCACAAGCACCTCCAGTCCTAAGCACCCCCAGTCTCCATGCTTAAGGCAACTGGTTAATGTTTATTAGGTAGTATTTTACTGTGTAATATAACTGTTAGAGAACTTAGTTTGTTTTGATATGTTCTTTCTTTGTTTTTCTAAAAAGTAATTACAACCTATATATTTATACATTTTATAACATCTTGGGGTTCCTAACTTAGAGAAAATTCAGAGCAATGACAATACTTTGTCATTATTAACACGTGATATCATCGTATATGTACATTTAAACAGTTGAGTTTATTGTTCAATATCGTAGTTTAATTACAATTGAATGGTAATACAATGTGCTAATGATGGCATCTTATGTTGCATTGAAGTTTTACTTAAGGGTTATTTAGCCCAAAGTCCTATTTTTAGCAGTTTAGGTCTTAATCCAATTTTAAGATTCATTTTAAGATAAGTCTTGTTTTAAAAAATTGTTTCCTAAATACCATAATTTTATTAATGGAAATACAAGATACTCCATAAAAATATTCCCTCGGTCCCTAAACAAACGGCTATCATATTTGAAATGAGAAAACTCGTTGTACGAATTAATAGAAGAAAATTAAAAATTACTAGCAGTAGCTTTGTAAAAGTACACTCCTTTAATCAATCGTTTAAGCCACCATTTTTGAGAGGGTTCCAATTTGTTAGGACAAATCATGGCCAATCTTGTTGTTTGGAAAAGCCATAGTAATGATCCTAGATTTTTTCTTTTCAATTTTTTTTATTTTTTTTGGAATTGTAGTGTCAAACTAGCAAAGAAAAAAAAATTGTGTGTTATTTTTTGGCTCAAAATTAGAGTTAAGGAATGTCTCGCATTGCTGCTAGGTTTTAGAGTTTAAACATAATTAGACAATACTTACACAAAATCTAATTTAATTGTTCTTGATTTCTTGAGTTGTATTAAGATTAGAATTCTTTTTGATTAAATGAACTCAATGTACAAGTTATTTCAACAAAGGGTCCAAGGTGTTAAATCAAGGATTGCATTCCAAAAGAAAAGACGTTCAATCGCCAATTGGGTTATGATGGTTCACCCAGAACCTTACACGTTTTTTAAAGTAAAAAAAAAAAAAATTAAAAGTGCTCTCCTGGAATCAATATTGATGAGAAATATGACCAAGAAATGAAATAAGATTAAATGAACCGGTAGATAGAGAAGCAGTCGGAAAATCCTGTTTGAGTGTCAATTCGAACTCGAAACTCGTGATCGGTACAAGCATAGCCAAGGGCGGCCAAATAGGTCGCTTGGTTAGCCGCGCGAGCCTGAGTAAAAACGGGTATGAGGAAGATATAATTACGGAATGCTAATGACGAGGATTCATCGCCGAGAATTGTGCCCAAACGTTCATGCAGACAAATTACTCGGGATAGAGCTCAATCCACTCCCTTGATCTTGCCACGCCCAATTATTATATAATGAGACACAGACTTTAATAAAATGTAAGAAAGTTATTCAGTTCTTTCCAAGTTATCTCTTTTTTATTCATATTCAAATCATTGATCCTTTTTGGCCGGCACCCCACTAATGTCAAGGATTTCTCACATTTCAGAATTAGAGGATAAGTAGTATCCAAGTTGCTCAGATTCAAGCATTAGCTATTTCTAAGCCGTTCAAATTCTAGTATCAACAGTTTGGCACCTGTGAGAACCGATTAAGCGCTCCTCATATTATTGAGGGATTTGAAGAGTGTAAACTAGAGCCGTGACCTCGAAAAACAACTGTCAATGTCTCCAAAACATGGATGAACACCAGAATCAAAGGAAAGATCAACAGCTGAGAGACTTGACCCACATAATCAATCCAGGAGCTAGCCCAGCCTGTAAAGGCCCAATTTCTAGATCACTAAGCACGGAGAAAACAATAGGAATTAAACAAAAGAACTCAAGTTGTCACGTCTCATTTTTATAATGGCGTCTCATTTTTATAGTGGCGTATGTGCCCAGCTGGTGAGTCAAAACTCACCTGAGACCTACTTACAACAGTTTAAGGATCTTCAAAAAAAACATTATTTAAAAAAGATGTTGCAGAAACGTGAATTTTATATATCATATTCAGAGCCAATTAACTAGTGTCATGAAATACATTATCATTATACAATATACAAGTATTTATAGCCAAAGCACGATTTGGTCCACATGTCTCGATAACCAATACAAGAAGATAGTTTCTTATCTTCGAGTCGTCCAAAATTTACTTTATTCTGAAATAACGCAACATCAACTCAATAAGCACAAAGCTCGTATGAGTATATATATATATATATATATATATATATATATATATATATCAAAGTTACAAGTTTATCATGGAATATCAACTTTTGAAACAATTTGCCAAGCTATTTTATCGAAAGCAATAACATTATTTTCATAACAAGTTACACGCATTATTCTCTAACAGTTTTCATAAACAAGTTATAGGCATTAAGTATTAGTAGTTTACATAAACAGAATTATAGGCATTACGCCCTAGTCCATTTTCATAGATAGATTACAGGCATTAAGCTTTACATATGATGATAAGCTCATGGTTATGCTAGAATTACGTAGGGAACAACCCCGCATTCTTTTTCGTTATAATATCATAACTAACAATCATTTGGCCGTTATCCCATCCTTATACACTTTGCTGTTCAACACCCCAACGACCAAACTAACACCATTCAAGCTATTATCATGTATATTTTCAAGATAATCTTTAACAGGATATATATTCATATTTTTCGTAAAACAGAGATAATAATGTTATTCACATATATATCCATAATAAGAATATTGTACAGAAATCGTCATTTTATGCAAAGACATAAGAGTTTACATTCAAATCAAAGCAAAAAACTCAAGTAAAATGGATATATGAGACTCACCTAGTTTTAGCAAATTTTATTCTTGTTAATTTGTTCCAAAATGTCTACACCTAGATGAACACATTAAATACTAAATTTAGTAAATTTCTCCTAAACGACCTAATCTTCTCTATCTTTAGTTTCTAGTTTTTATTTGTATAAAATTTATCTCTTCTTAAGATCTTGTTCGAAAATCATTATAACTCATAATATGAAATTCTCATATTTTAAATTATTCTAATTTTTTAAAACTTTCTAAACTTCAGCTTTATTTTTAAAAGTTATCATTTCAAAATGGTAACTTTTATAAAAGAATAATAAAATCATGCAAAACACTTATTTTTAATACAAACTTCATAACTTTGTTATTTTTGGCAAATATTTATTTTATTAAATCTTAGCAAAACTAATTAATCCATACTCTCAAGAATACTGTTTTTTGTATTTTTTTTGAAGTTTAGTTTGTCAAAATTTTACAATGAAATATCATTTTATTATAACCTTACAAAACTATAAATTAAATTATTTTCATATGTTTTAATTATGTAATTTGAAACTTTATAATAAAATATGGTTAATAAAATATTAAAAATATCTCTATTATAAATATAGATCAGAATTTATCTCAATCCTATATTTATTTTAATTCCTCACATTTTTAGTTATTTTGTTATTATAAAAAAATGCATTGTTATTCTAAATTTAATAAGTTACTTTGTCATATATTAAAAACATAACATTATTTTCTAATTATCATTAGGTGTAAAATAATTTATCCAGGAAAGTAATAGGTGACTTATATTTTTCTAAAATATAATAATCTAGATCTTGCCATTTTATATTTTTACATGTTTTCCTAAAAAAATAAGATTATCATATTATATTACTTTTAATTTTTACTAATCTTGGAAAATTTTCATAATTTTGCCGATTTATTCTATTTTAAACTTTCAAACCTTATTGCATCAAAACTTATTTACTTTAATAAAATATTTTGCTTCAAGCTTTTTAATTAAAATAAAACTCACGAGGAGTAACAGCAATCCAAACAAACAATCCCTTACTGTATGTTAATGCAACGAATTCATAAACACACACCCCCTCATGCATGCGGGTTACAATTAAAATGGTAAAAATGCACCCACAGTAACACCGAAACACACACAGAACTCAAACTAAACACACGCACACACACAACTTCATGCACACTTACACAGCAATACGAAGCAACATACTAACAGTGCACATACACGGAGCAAACGTCAAGGCGCGGGTTGGTCGAGGCGCGCATGAAGGTGGCCAGTGGCGCTGCCGTGGTGGTGAGGGTGACGCCGGTGGTGATGGTGTGGTGCCAGTGCTGGTGGTATCCGGTGGCGGCTGTGTGGTGGAGCTGAGAGGCCGGGAGAGAAGAGGAGAGAGAGAGATGTTTGGGGTGGCGTGTGTGGTTGCTGAGGCGGTGGAGGGGTGGTAGACGGGACACTGAGTGGTGGCGGTGGTTGTCTTGGAGAGAGTGAGAGAGAGAGAGAGACCAGCGGGGTTTAGCCGGAGGAGGAGTACCGCCGGCGGCGATGGGTGGTGGGGCGACGCCGATGTGGTCACAGGGGTAAGGTAAGGGGGCGTAGTGGTGGAGCTCGTTCAGTAGCGGCGGTATGGGCTCCCGAGCTGCTCCCTCTTCTGGTTTCTTTCCCAGCTTATCCTTGTCTCTTCTTATAATTTGTTCTTAGTCTCTCTTTTGTTTTTTTTTAGTCTGTATGTGATTCGAGAGAATAAATTAAAATTAGCTGATGAGGCCTATTTGTAGAAAAATTGGAAGCAGCTAGCTTGGCACGTGTTGCCTTGCATGCACTTAGCTTGACAAGTGGCGTTTTGCATGAGTGTATGTTTGACAAGTGGCGAGTATTTTCTACCCCATAATTTTTTCGATATAAAATTTTTAAATTAAAAAAATCTCAAAAAATTTGTGTAAATTTTTAATGTATTATTAAGATTTATCGCTTAGAATTTTTATGAATATTTTCTAAATATATAATATATTTTTGTTTTAATTTTTGAATATTAGTATTTTAAATAGATATAAATTTTTGAATTATGATTTAAAATTTAATTGTAAGGTTTCGTCTGGAATCTTATTTTGGACTACTTTAAAATTTTTAATTATTATTTGTTTTTTGTTTATTTAGCTGTCGAATGTTACACAAATAGAGGTACAAAGAGACACAAATCGAAAGACAAAATTTTAAGACTGAGTCCCCTCAAGAAAGATCAATTGAGCCATTTAGGTTCATTTGAGCCCAAATATAAAATTGACTAAGCCCAACATTATCTAGGCCCAATGTAAATAAGTAAGTATAAGTCTAAGCCTAAGCCTAATATCAAATTAAGAGAACAAAATTTTAAATCCAAAGTTAATTTAAACGCTCAAGTTAAGCCTAAAAATACTAATCCCAGGGACTAAACCTAATAAACCCACGTTTAAATTTTTTTATCAAAATTTAAAATAAAAAAAATTAAGTAAATATCTTTGTAGATAAGTGGAAAGAAAAAAGACAAACAAAAAGGTTGGCCGCATAGGGAATTGGTGCCAAACTTGGGCACCAAGTGTGCTACTCACATGTATGGATGTCATGCTTGCCACCCTTAACTCTTCTTTTGTTTTATATAGTAAGTACAAGCCCTCTAGCAAATTTACATTTTCTATATATACTAGAAACTAGCCTTTCTTTTCTTTCATTTGAAAATTTTGGTCGAGGAGAGAGAGAGAGAGAGAGAGAGAGGAAAGAAAAGGCAAGAAACCAAATACTACAAAGCTAAGTTTGACCCTTAGCATCAAGATCTAAAAAGAGGTAAGGAATTCCTCTAATCTTTCAATTCTTAAATTAAGAACAATCTTTCAACTCCTATTTCTAATGATCCATGCTTAAAAAGTTAGTTTTTTCCATGAAAAGTTGAACAAAGAAGTAATTAAGTCACTAACAGATTCTATTCCAGGTTTTTCGATGGGTGATGTCAAACTTTAAATAATTTTATTTAATTCTAGAAAAATTACATTAACATGATTTTTTATTCTAGAGTTAGATATGGATGTTAGCTTTCTAATAAAATCTATTTGAAGATTTTTGGTCTCGTGGTTTGAGAGAAATTGAAATTTTTCTAAAATCATACATTTTCTGTCATGATATGTTCCAGAGGTTAAAACTATATGTTAGAGACTTCTTTTGAAAATGGTGTCTTAATGAAAAATGTTCATAACACATTATTTTAGTTTTTTGCAAAATTTTATGAATTTTTATATACCGTTTGATTGGTCAAAGGTATTTTCAGACAAAGTGGACAAAATCTATCTTTGTAGACAGATTCAACACAGTCTGTTGCAGAGATTAAAACCTTATTTTAAGTACTTGTTTTGGAAATGGTTTTTTCTTAAAAAATATTTCTATGATGTCATTTTAGGTGCTTGCAAAAATTTAGAATTTTTGAATATCAACTGATAATTAAGTAAAAATGAATTTTAAAGTAGATAGACAGAATCTGTTCCTTTGGACAGATCCGACTTAGTTTCTTACAAAGGCCATAACTCTTATTTTTCATGAGATCTAGGAACAATTTTGTTTGTAAAAAAGTTATAGGACACATTGAACTAGCAGCTGTCTAAATTTCGTGAATTTCAGAGTTGTTTTTCTATGTCAAAATTAATTTATCATGACTGTTATGAAATTTGAAAAGTGTGTGTTGGGGTAAAAATTTGAGTTATGACCATGAATCTTAGTTCTATAGACTTTACAAGTGATCCTTTTGATCTCAAGGGTTGATGAGAATGATATAAGAAGTAGATTTTTTTTAACTTTAGAAGGGTTAGAGCTATAACCATCAATTGTAAAAAAATTGTATGAAAACTCAAACTTTTCTTTTACCATTTGACGATAGGAGTAGGTTGCTTGCTAGACACCATGGTTTTGATGCCAAAGTTTTGAGCATTGCCTCGCTTGAGAGGAACTGGGATGTGTTTTGTCTAAACCAGGTGAGAGTACTTAGATAGTATTTTGAATAATAATTATGTGAGATATCCTCAAAAATGTTTATGCATCCATGTTTCGAATCATGAGTTTTGATGAATGATAGCATGAGACTGTTATGTTCAAATGTATTGATAATTCAAATGAGCTATCTATATTTTTGGAAGAAACATGTATGTAAAAGAGAAATGATGTTAACGATATACTTCTACTGTAAATTGCCAAGTTATTGCAGGTATTCGACTTGCTATACCCCGTTAGGGGAGATGCCTAGTATGGGTTTTATATCCCATTAGGGGAGGTGCCCGGTATGAGTTTTTATATCCCTAAAGGGAGGTTCCTTTAAGAGGATATTTTGCCTACAAAGGCATTTCGAGCTATCACTCGGGTAATGCACATACCACTTGTGCGTGACCCTCATTATAATCATGTGCATAATCCGTGTATAAATTATTGAGATTACGGTACCATCAAAACTCCCGGTTGTGAGATAGGCGACTACTTGGTCACTGTTGAATGGGATTGCATGTGAGAAACGAATATAATGTGTTGTGGATATTAAGTCTTATTTATACCATTTTAGAGAATATGAATTGTAGCTATTAAGTATTAATTATACCAATTTGGAAAAAATGAGTTGGGGCTATTAAGTCTTATTTATATTTTTTGGAAAGGAGAAAGTTATTTATAACTTATGAAACTACTGTATTAAGATGAATGCAGTGTTTCTTATCTTTTAGTAAAATTGACTGAATTGTCTTTCAGAGATGTTTGGTTGCTCTTAAATTCAGTGTTTGGTTTCATCTTGTTTGCTATAATTCTAATTGTACTCTCCTATAACTTTTGTGGTTGTAGATAGCAAGTTTTGCTAGAAAGCTAGTCCACCACTATCGATAGCCTTGAGCTCGAAGCTTAAATGTTATGTTTTTTATTTTTGTTTTGTGGGTTGTAATTATGAGACACTTTATGTTGGAGACTATGAAATTTTATAGTTTTGAGTTGTATTGTAATATACCGGATGGAGTATCTCTGTTTTGATGTATGGGATGGAGTACCCCTTAAAAACTAATATTTCCTAATGTAAATGAAAGAATGCTTTTGATTCATACTTGTATGGTTGTTTTTATTCTTGGCTATTTAAAGCCTTATCATCTTTTTAGGCCACTAGAATGTGGCAAAATCATGCTGCCACTATACAAATAGAGTACCTTGAAGGAGTGGAGTGTGACACAGCTAATGATGTGGAACGTGATCTGACCCAAGAAGGTAAGGACATCCCAAAAAGACGTGGCCCATATGGTGCAGAAAACACACTTGAAGAAAGGACTAGGCCTCTTTCTTGGCCGCATGAGGCCTGAGGTCATGAAGCTGGAATCAAAGAACGAGAAGAGGTTGCAAGCCACCAAATTAGCCAGGGGAGAAACATCAATCACCTGGCCGAGAGGGTCAACTTTGGAGAAAAAACTGAGACATCTGCAACCTTAGAAGCCGACATGAACAAAATGAGGGAGCAATTATGGAATGTTATGGAGTCAGTTGTGATGGATGTGGATGAACTCGTCCAAAGGACCGATCTCCCTTTTCACTAGCAATTATGGCTAAGACACTTCTTCTGAAGTCTAAGATGCCCTAAATGGAGCCCTTCGACGGGGCAAAATATCCACTCGATGACCTGGAAGCATATAAGGCCTTCATGCACTTGCATGCGGTGCTTGATGAGGTTATGTGCCGAGCATTCCCCACATCCTTGAAAGTTCCCATGCGAGTTTGGTTCAATAAACTAAAGCAAGCCTCAATGATCAACTTTACTCAAATGAGCAAATCTTTTGTATGGCACTTCATCGGCGGGCAATGTCACCGACATCCGGCCCACCTACTTACTGAATATCAAATAAGCCTGAGAAACGACATTGAAGGATTATGTGGCGAGTTTAAAGAGGACTCCAAGTAGATGATGTTGACGAAAAGGTAGCTCTAACCACTTTTATGAGCGGTCTACAACCAATGAAATTCTTATTCTCATTGACCAAGATGCCACTAACTAGAATGGCCAAACTAATGTTGAAGGCACAAAAACATATGAATACAGAAGACACCATTATTGCCTAAAAAAAAAACGACCAGAGCCCAACCATAAAATTGAGCAGGGGCCCAAGGTTGAGTAGAAGAGACCTCCCGAGAGTGATTGACGAAAGCAAAGAAGGGATCAAAATGGGATAGTCTCGGCAGATCGAATCTAGCTGCCAAGGATTCCAACCAGTCACTTTGAAACATATATTCTCCTGAACATGTCAATTAATGAGGTAATACTGCAAATACGAGACGATCTAAAACTCCAATGGCCAAGAAAACTTAGGACTACCACAGATAAGAAAAATTAGGACAAATATTGCCATTTTTATAATGATTACGGCCATGACGCCTTGGAATGTTAAAACTTAAAGGAACAAAAAGAAAGCTTAATCTAAAGGGGACGGTTAGGGTGGTTTATGACCAATGATCCGAACAAAAATAAAGGAAGTAGCACAAAACTACCCTCACCAAAGAAAGTAGTTCATCCATATGAGCGCATACCAGGTAGATAAGAACTAAAGGAGTCTGAAAAATATATGTAGTAGACAGACGAAACAAGACAAGAAGGACTGAATTGTTAGGGTTAGTATACTGAAAATCATGTTTTTAGTATTTAATTTTATTTTTAATAAAATTAATTTTCTATTTTATGAGAATATTTATGAGTAATGTATGTGTATCATTTGTTTGATATGTATGAATGTCTAATATTCTGTATAGTATTTAATTTGGTGTGTAAAGTACGACTTATACACAGAAGATCAGATTTTAGGTTCTTACAGAATATAAGTTATGTTCACAGTTTAGATGAAAATGGGCATACCATCGGTACGACTGTAGTACAGAGTTTTCGTAGGCCATCTTGGTTATGGGTAACAGACAATAGCGCCGTCTATTATTCTGACTCTCTGTACCAATACACAGTGTGTATTGAATGGGATATTTAGGATAATTAATTTTGTATTGACTATATAAATTAATTCACACCCCAAGATTATTTTGAATTGTGATTATCCTCTTAATCCTGAAATAATTATTGATTTGCGTATATTTAATATTCGTTGTTTTAATTTATTAGAGGGTGAGATCTTATATGAATTTATATTCCCGGTGAGTTGGATAGTGGTATTATTTATATGAAAAATATTAATTATTGACGGAATCCACGTTCCGAATAATCGGGATTGACGATACCCTCTTAAGAAAACTTATAAGTTTTGATTAGGCCAAACTCTGCAGGTGAATTTGATTATCTGGCAGTCAAATAAGTTAAGCGAAAGAACTTAAAGAATATCAAAATGCTGATTAAATTAAATTATCAGTAATTAAATTTAATTGGCGAGTATCAAAAATTTTAACGTGGGGAGAAATGGTAAGCATTTAATAATAGGAGCTCAATACTAGAAGGTCTTGAGATTATGGGTCAGAGTGCAATTTTAGTTCTTTAATAGTGTGAACTGTAATTCAGTATTTTATAAAAATTATAGAAATCGCTGCGTCTTTCCATAATTACAAAAATTGCTGGTAGGTATCTGTGTTCCACTGAAAGTTTTACTCATAATTACTCAACAAGTCCCTGCTATAATCCTATATATATGCAAGTAGGTTGAATCAGTTTTATATCATTGATATATTATATTTTGTCTCTCAAGACTAAATATATCAGAGTTCTGTCGGTATGAGTCCTCAATAGTCTGTAGCCCACACTACGTTCGAGGATTGCATAAAGAAATACGGTATAAGATCTGACAGGAGGTTCAACTCGGAATCAAATTGTAGTTGAAGAATCAATCGACAAAAGTTATTTTTCTAAATTAACTTTGGTTGCACGGGTTTTATTTTGATCGTTCTATGTCAAAAGTTTTATCTGGAGCCTGTTTCGACGTTTGCCCGTCCAGTTAATTTTTTACCCAAAATCGTTTGTAAAAATAATAATTTTGGCAGTTTTGCCTCCAACATGAAGATGATATCATATTCACAGAGCAAGATGTTTAAGGTATACAGTACCCCCACGACAACCCCTTAGTCTTCACGATGGTAATTGCAAACCACAAAGTTGAAAAAATTTTGGTTAACAATGAAAGTTTGGTGGATATACTCTTCCTAAAAGCCTTCGATCATCTTAAGACTAGGAGAGATAAATTATTTCTTGTCAAATTACCCTCAGTGTGATTTATAGGGGAAAAGGTGCAGCCAATAGGGGTAATCAAGTTGCCTCTTACCTTAGAGGTAAATTCGAAGCAAATCACTTGTCTCATTCACTTCCTGGTGGTAGATTGCCCTTCTGCCAACAATTTTATATTGGAGAGGACAACCTTAAATAAATTTGGGTGCCATCACTACAACACATACTTTAATGATGAAGTTCTTAACTAACCAAGGAATTGGTGAACTCAATTGTATAAATTGATTGTCGGGGTAATCAAGTTTGCCTCTAACAGGTAATAACCAAAGAATTGTACAAATTGATTGTCGGGGGCATAAAATTCACAATTTTAACTTAAATCTTTTAAATTACACGTGGTTGATGTTTATGGATATCACCTCTAGAACCCCTTACGAGACTATAACTCATCCACTAGGTGTAACCTAGAAGTTTAAAGGTTTATTGCACATGCTAAGTGCAATCGTGTATCAAACTAAGTGTAATCGTGTATCCTATAAAAGTGAACTTTAGTTAGATTAGTTTATTTGTCTTTTATTTTTACTTTGCTCGAGAACTAGTAAAGTATAAATTGAGAGGTGTGATCGGTACGTAAAAATGCATATCAAATCTTACAAAGTATGCGTCATTAAGTCTCAATTATGTGTTTTCTAATATATTTTAGTAGTGTTTCAATGTTAGCATAAGAAGAAACAAGTTGGTGAAAATTGGGTTAAAATAGATCAAAAGCTGTAAAAGGTCAATAATTTCAATGTGAAAGCTAAATGATCAAAATAGCGTTATCCTGGTTACATCTCAGAATTCGAAAACCTGGCACCATGAGATTCAAGAGTGATATAGCTCAATGTGCGAGGAATTGGGTAAAAAGGTTTAACAGCGAAAAAAATAATGTTTCAAAAGAGTTCGGCCAAAAATATGCAAAAAAATGTGTGATGAAAATTGACATACCTTTACTATTTTGGTAATAATTTTTTGTACAAAATGAATTTTGACATGAGGCTAGAACCATTGGAAAGTAGGCTTTCGGGGCTTCAATTTGGACACAAAAATGACCTATTCGAAGTTCGGATGAAGGAGTTATGCTCGTTTAAAGTTAGGAGAACAGAGTAGCCGCGTTTTTACAAAATTTCGTCCAGACGAAAATATGGGCGTCCAAACAAAATTTAACCAGAATGATTTTTGTTTGAACGAAAATAAGGGCGTCTGGGCGAAAAAGATGCTATTAGAAGAGCGTCCGGACAGAACGAAAACTGTTCGAACGGAACGTGACAGTCAGAAATTGTATAGAACTCTGCAACAAGGGGTGTGGATTGGTGCTATATATACAAGGCATGGGGGATTCATTCCAACACTTCTGAATTTTTAAAAATCAAATTGAAGACACATCAAGAGGCAAGTGTGTAGGCTCAAAAAGTGACAGAAAGACGAAGACGGAGGCACGAAAACCAGTTCTTCTTCAACTCTTCATGAATTCGAGCCGAAACATGATCGGCTAACCTTCTTCTTCCTAGGGGATGATGAACCCCTAGTTGGTATTTTAGGATTAGTTTAGATTTCTATTTATTTTCTATTCGGATTCAATTCGTTGTATTATTTTGAGGCGTTGACATTTGATCAACAAGTTTTTAATTTAATTACATAGTTTTCGTTTTTACTTTCTGTGATTGTAATAACGAGATCATGCAACTATTATATGTTCTTGTTCTTATCTAAACGTGAGATATTTTATGCCCGGATAGGACGGGTCGCGCCAAAATCACTAGGACGATGCGTGCCACATCTAAGATAGAATGTACCAGATTTGGATTCAACCTTATCCGTGTCAGTCTTGTAGTCGTGACCGGATTGAATTAAATTAAATTAATAAAATAGAATCTGAATAAAACAAAAATACTGGTTATAGTGGATTCAAATCCTTAGAAAATCTTTTCTAATCTAAATCAAATCTTTTATTTTTAGTTTAATTTAATTTTAGATTTTTAGTTTAAAACAAACAAATCTTTTTATAAAAAAAAATTGTATAATATTTGAAGTTGTGAAATTGTAATTCCGTACTATAGTTCATGAGGAACGATACCTGGACTTAATCTCTATTCTACCAAATAATAGTTAATTTTAGTATTTTAAATATTTATTTTGGTAGTACGACAACAAACTATCCACCTGTAACATCCCCATAGAAACTGCTTAGAGTAAAACGTACGAGGTTTTCTCCACTAGTAGAGATTTTGATGAGAATAGAAACAAAAAATCATTTTTACCCAGATTCGACAAGACGCGCAGTAGTCAGGTACTATACGAACAAAAGCATAGAAGAAAATGACAAACAGAAGCACCATAAGTAAATAGACACATAGATACTCAACCTTCCCAAAATCTTGCTACAAATCCGACGGAGTTACTAATCACCACATCTAGTAAGAACCAATCATAAAGTAGACTAAGATAAACCTATGCCCCGATAGCATTCATTTTGCCGCACCTCGACAATGACCCCTTCACATCTATTGATAAAGACCCAGTACCCGTCCTTAAGATTTGAAATTCCAAGTAAAAGGCTTATAGATGATTAGTAGGGGATAGGCATAAGAATAGATAGTATTTTTGACATGGTATAGGGTTTGACAGTATGTTAGAAACCTGTCTGCCAGTTTTTGTATTTTTCTATGTATTCTTAATAATTTAATATTATAGATAAGTATATGACTACTTCTCAAAACATTTCTTTTGTGTGAAGCTATAATACTTGCGATGTATTTTATCCTTCAAACACCTCATGTTAGAAATAAAAATAATTCAATAATTCAGGTAAATACCTTAGAATCTCGTAGAAAGTTAGACGTAAGAAAATCCTTAAAAATAAAATCATAAGAACTCCTCAAGATTTTGTTATATCAATCGAGCAATTATTTTTGAAATCCAATCAGAAGAATGCGTGATCACCATTTTTTCTAATGGAAAGTCTGGGAAAATTAATCGAATTGAGTTCATTCTTTTAAGATACCAACTCCATCAGAATAGAAATTGCTAAATCTCTTGTGCAAACTACAAATTTAATCGACACAAATTGTAATTCTAACCATAACCTTTATAAACTGTAATAATGGCTCCCACTAGTAAGAGCACACGAGACCAAATCATGACCATGTAGGCAACCAGTTAGGACAACTTCAACGAAAAGTAGATGGACTATTCAAGATAATCTAGCACCAACAACAGGCAATGCAAACTTACCTCCAAATTGTCACACTTCCACAACCCGAAGAAAGGAAGGACGATCCGCATCCAAAAAATCTAGAAATCTTGCATTCTGTTATCGAAAGAAAAGCCAAAAAGAGACCTAACTCAAGTACATTGCAAGGAAAGAATGATCGAAGAAAATTTAGGTACCTATGTGACTCTTGTAGAAAAGTACATTCTAAGGAATGTATGAAATCGATAAAGGGATGTTGGAACTGTGGGGAAAATGATCATCTTTGACGAAAGTGTCCAAGGAGTTAAGAAGAAGTAAGAAAGACGACAAAAGGCGAGAGCACGTGCCAAAACTCAGAGCTAATGATTCTAGAAAGTCAAAATTGGAATCTAGACCCACGAGCTGAAGATGCGAGAAGGCCACCAAGTAAGGAAGACAACCAAGGGCAAGGAAATATGCTTATCCTAGTACCTAGGGACCCTGAAAAACCTGGATGAAGCTGATGTAGATGATCTGGTTACCTATCTGTTAGGGTTGGTATATTGAAAATCATATTTTTAGTATTTAATTTTATTTTAATAAAGTTAATTTTTCATTTTATGAGAATCTCTATGAGCAATATATGCATCATTTATTTGTTATGCATTGATATCCAATATTCTGTATAGTATTTAATCTGCTGTGTAGAGTATGGTTTACACACAAAAGATCAGATTTTAGGATCTTGCAGAATATAAGTTTTATGTTCACAGTTTAGATGGAAATGGATATACCATTGGTACTACTGTGGCACAGAATTTTAGTAGATCTGTCTTGGTTATGAGGAACAAATAATAGCGTCATCTATTGTTCCGACTCTCTGTACCAGTGCACTTTGTGTGTATTAAACGGGACATTTGGGGTAATTAATTTAGTACTGACTACTGATTATATAAATTAATTCACACTCTAAGATTTTTATGAATAGTGCTTATCCTCTTAATCCTAAAATAATCATTGATTTACATATATTTAATATTCGTTGTTTTGATTCATTAGAGGGTGCGATCTTATATGAGTCTATATTCTCGGTAAATTGGATAGCAGTATTATTTATATGTCAAATATTAATTATTGACGGAATTCACGTCCCGAAAGATCGGGATTGACGATACCCCCTTAAGGATGCTTATAAGTT
>JAULJZ010197290.1:0-20122 GCA_032270985.1 Heliamphora pulchella
CATATCAAAAGGTTAAGCGGTGCGGTTGCGAGGAGAAGAGGATAATTAAATCGGGTAGTCAGTAACCTAATTTATTTATCAGAAATTCATATCTTAAATGTGGAGAGAATTCAGTGCATTTGATAATTGAAAACTCAAGACATAATTTGAGTTAGGGCCTGGAGTTCAGTCAAGACCTTTAGTGGAATAAGTTCTGGTTCGTACGAAAAAGGATCTAACTCAGAGACAGAGTTAGAGATATTCGATTTTCTCGTACGATTAGCTTGAGTCCTATACTTTCTCATGATCCCTCACGTAACCCATTATGCGCACGGATATTTTTTTATTGGTTTCGGTTATTATTTAATTTAATTAGAAAGCCGATTTTGCCGCTGGGGACATTCAAGAATTAAATTAAATTATTGGATGACAGTTTTGGAATTTGGCACACCTAGGGATTACTCCCTAGGTGGCCGGCCCTAACTAAAGGGGTGGGGATTTGGTTTTGATATATATATATATATATATATATATATTGCTAATATTTAGGAAGGGTAGATATATACCATACATAACTTATGTGTAAGTATGAGAATAAATATATATCAAAGAGGCTAAAACCATACCCTAATCCTACCCTAGCTGCCGCCCCCTCTCTCTCCTTTGGCAATTCATTTTTGCTCTTTAGAGAAAAGTGTGAGGAGAAACCAAAAAGAAGAAAAAGTCTTCGATCGGGATCGGTGCCCACTCGCCGGGATCGTCGTGTGCGTCAGGATATACGTGAGAAGATCGTTAGATCGTCTCGGATCGTTGTTCGTTATGAAAGAAACTTGTTCAAGTTTTTTGAAGGTATATTTAATCATAAAATATCAGATTATTTTATTATTTTTCATGAAAATCGCACAACGTCATTTTTTACGGTCACGATGTCGTTCATCGAACTTTTTTCGCTGTGCGGCTCTAACAATCAAGAATGGTGGGTGACATAAACCCACAAGGAAGAATCATAGTGTTGCAAGAAGTAGGCCTGAAATAAGCTGCTGCACCAAGTACCCATTTGTTCATGTCGAGGGTGTAGGTAGAAAGCATTTTGGTCTCTCTAATGCCTAGATTGTTCCATTGTTGATCGATATATGGGGTTAAGCACGAAACCCAGTTGGACCAATCCGACTTAGGATTTATCCATATGCGCAGAGGTGCTAGTCCTTCCTATTTTGTCCAGTTTAAGAATGGTGGATGGAGTAGAAAAACTTCATTTGGTGCCAAAGGGTAACTGAACGAAAAAGATTCTGACATGTTTGGCTCAAGAATAGAACCGAGAATGTAATTCGAGCTTGAACTAGGGTTTTGAATCAAAATATTGTGATTCCCATGTTGATCAACATATTCTTTGAGATCCAAAGGAAATCTCCGAGTCATAGAGGAGGGTCTAGAGCTTCTCCTAGGTGCCATTGTATCTAAGTTTGAGAAATCTTTGAGCGAAGATGAATATCAGAGCAAAGTAGGAATATAGATGCAAAGGTGGTAAATGACGTTAAAGCTTCTACACAAACCTATTTAAATGTTTCGTCTTCTTCCTCACGTGACTTTGTAACTGTTATATTTACTTCTCAATTCTGTTGTCATTAAGAGAATCATTAATTGAGCAGGAATATAAATCCCATTACTGAGGGGGTAATTGTTTACACCAAATTTTAACAAATTATTTCGATAATGATTAAATGACCCATTAAATAAAATGGTTAAGAGTAATATATATAGCCAAGGACCAAAATAGCTCATGTACATTAAAAGACCCATCAAATCCAGTAATAAAAGGATCAAGGAAAATATATGTAGTCAATGACCAAATGGTTTATGTATATCAAAAAGGCCCATTGAATCCTAGAATAAAAGGATTAAAGGCAATAAATGTTGCCAAAGACCAAATGGTTCAGGAACATCGAAAAGACCCATTGAATCCTAATTCTTTTTCTATATCATCCAAGCCTTGTCAAATAAAAGGATTCATAATTTTAATCAAGTATTTAATAGTCTAATTTCCTCTCAAGCACATCGAAAGAGCGGTAAAAGATAAAATGTGTGATGCAGTGGACGGGTGTTGCAAGACAGTTAACGTTTTCTCTCAAGAAGACAAGTGTCAGCAGTTATGCATCCGGATGCTACGAAGTAGTTATTTACTCTCAGAGGCCAAAAATCACATTGAGTTGTGGAGCAGTTACAAGATCGTGGCCTAGAGAGGGTTGCCCACAACTACCCACTACTAAAGTTGGTCCATGACGAAACTGCCCACAACTGAAGTTGGTTAAAATTGACCCATGATGGAGACGGTTATAAAGGCGGCTAGAAACAGTTACAAATTAGTCAAGATTAATCACGGACACAAGAGAGGGACTTTTACACACTCCAGCAAACTATCTATCTTTTTATTTTCGTCTTGTCTGTCTTTTCATGTACTTTTTTTTTCTAGTTATTTCAATATTTAGTTCATAGGAATAACTTTAGTCTTTGTAATCAAGTTCTTGTAACTTATTCCCATCGAAATAATAAAATTCTTTATTATTTATCCTTGGTTCATCTTTAGTTACTTTTTGACGAAATCTTGAAACACGACAAAAGGACTTTGTACACAATCGCTTGATAGTTTCAAAGAATTGTCTCTTTTAAAGGAGATTAATTTATTTTTGGTTAACAAATGTGTATCCATTTTATTCTCTTAAGAGGTTAGAGTGAGCTAAGTTGAGTTGAGAAAAAAAAAAACTAATTAGCTCATATATATATATATATATATATATATATATATAGTCAAGTAATGAGGAAGATGGAAAAGAAAGAAAAGATTGGAAGATAACCTATATTGTTTTCTATTTATCCACACGGTCCTAGTCTATTGTAGTAATACATTATCGGATTGTTTGGTATATAGTCAAGTAACGAGGAAGATGGAAAAGAAAGAAAAGATTGGAAGATAACCTATATTGTTTTCTATTTATCCACACGGTCCCAGTCTATTGCAGTAATACATTATCGGATGTCCAAACAATCTTTAGATTTAAACGATATTAATTCATATAGCAGGTTTATTACTGTTGGTTTTAGTGTTTCGTCGAAGAAAATGTCAATTCGTGATTAGTGTAGTGAAATAGTACTTCAAAAGTCCTAAACAATCCTCTTCTCTGGGCAAGTTTCTTAGGGTTTGTTTGCGACAGTGGAGACTGCAGGAATTTTTGTTGATGAGGTCATTTAAAAATTATAAGATAATAACTTTTACAATAAACAATAATTAATTATCTATAATCAGTATAACACAATTAAATTAAACGATTCAATTAATAAGTAAATTATCTCTTGGATATAATCATACTATTGTTTTAATAAGAAAAAGTATGCATAAACTTCTATAACTGTATTCGACGGAATTTTATATTTTAAGATCGGTATATAATAACTTAGTTATTAATTATATCAAAAATATTATTTTTAATATATCTGATAAAGCAATTATTGAATCAGACTATATAAATAAATAACTTTATTTTCAACTCTGTAAAATGATTTTCAAACTCTTGTAATTACATATCTATTGTGTAGAATAGGTCAATGGTAGTAATATAATTAAGCTTTTATTTGACAAATCGCTTAAAACCCAATTTTTTGTTTTTTTGTCTTAAAATAAAAAAAAACTAAAAAGTCTCGTTCGGAAACCTAAAAGCTTTTAGCCTTTTAGTTTTTTTTAAATAAAATGATTTTATACATTTTTTAAAAATATCATAACTTTTATTATACACATATACTTTTTATAAAAATTATATTTTAAAAATCTACTTGTCAAAATATATCAAACAAGATTTATATCGAATATAAAATTATGTAAAAATAAAATTAAAAAATTTATGAACTGTTTTTTTTACTTAAGAATATTTTAGTTTAAAGCAACTTTAAGCGAAATTTTTTGGCTATTATCTTTTGGTTTAAAGTCACCCATTAGCTTCACCAAACAAACTTTTAGCTTATTTGACTTAAAACGCCTTTAAGCAAAAATTCTAATTTAAAGCTAGGTTGCCAAACAAGGCATAAATGTATAGTCTGTAAAACTTTTTTTTGCGGTCCTTAAGGAACTAAGAATATATCATCCGTGTTTAAAATATAAATACGGAGAGAAATAATCTGGTGCGATGCGTTTGAAATAATTAATAGTGCTTTTATATTATCATGGGGTCAACTATATTTTTCTAATAGGGTCAATTATATTCCAATTGAAAATAATATAATAATAATAATAATAATTTTTTTTAATGGGGTCAATTGACCCCGCATTGATCAATGTGGAGTCGCCCCTGGTTTGCAATAGCTTTTTTTAAATAATTTTTTTCTATCATTGGTGAATTTTTTCATGTTAGCCCAAAGGAGAGTATGATACCTTTTAGAATCTTCTTGTAACAGAAATTAGAAAAGTAAAAAACAAATTTACCACTTTAAAGTTTATGTAACACTTTTTTCGTCTTTGGTAATTTTTTTGAAATCTTAGTCAAAATGATTGTACATATTAGATTCATATTTTCATGATGAATCAGAAACATAAAAAAATTAGACCCAAAAAAATCCATCCCAAACGTATAATTAGTGGTGAGTTCTGAAGGTTTCTATAACTACATATTAATAAGATTATGATGTGTACTGAAGTAGTGGACCACTTGACCCCTGGTCTTGGTCTGTATGCGGGTCATTGTTAATATATTCTAGTCGCTCCGATAATGAGGTTGATTTAGGTCTAGTTATCAACTAATTTTAAGTTGGTTTAAAGTTAAGTTGGTAGGGTCCTTTTGGAATAGATAAATAACAAACAATAATGAAGAGGTGAAAGATGCGAAATAGTCAAAAACACAGAATGAAGAGAGATAAGGTTGGGTAAAGAAGAAGGCTAATTGAGTATGAAGTATTGGCAGTATGAATAACGTTTAGGTTCTCCAAATCTAATTATTCTCGGAAGTATCACTATCCCTCCCATTTATAACACTCAGAGAAGTTACGTTAGGATTGGGATAAGACTCTTTAAGAGATATAATTGGATCATGAAAGGTGATCTCGGGGATTCAAGGGATTCTATCCGAAAATCGACCAGGTAGTGTTCTATTCCAACTCAACTAGGTCGGCCAACAGGTGCCCCGTCCGTACCCAACCCACTTGGGTCAAGTAACTCGGAGGGTCACTCGAGTGACTCGAGTGGGAGGGTCCCATAGTTTGACAAATTCTTTTCTTAGCCACTAAACCACATGTCTCCCAACATCCCGTGCAAGATTGTACTGCCATTGTCTTCGTTGTCTCTGGGATAATCTTTCGATTCTTGGAGGAATCTACAATCATATAGTTTATGCTATATCTTAGCTGTTCAGTCATTGCTGAGCCACATAATCGGTATTATGTCATCATGATTAGGTAGTCAGAGCTACGTTATAGTCTGTGCTGTCTTTACGACCCGTGTCGTGGCAATAATACAGTCTGTACTGTCTTCATGGCTTGTGCCATGGCAATAATACAGTCTGTGTTGTCTTCATGGTCTGTACCATTGCAAGTAGTTAGAGCTACTATCGTAGTCAGGGCTACGCTTCATAGTCTGTGCTATAGAATGTCTTCATCCGTAGTCAGGGGTACGCCTCATAGTCTGGGCTATGAAATGTCTTGTGCCTCTGCACGATGAGCAGCAATATTAGTTAGCCGAGTTATATGGGGGTTCCAGCAGCTCGGATCCCTAGTAATTCGAGTATGTCAAATCTGGGTCTTCTTGTAAATTGAGTAATTTGGAGTTGTATGTCCGATTTACTGATAGAGTAAAATTGGCCCACTCGAGCAACTCGGGTGACTCGAGTAACTAGAGTGGGTGAGTCTTTTGGGCCTCTCAACTTGCTTCTGCTTTATTGATTAGTTCAAGTCAAGGAATCTATGATTCAAATGCTTAACCGTCTTCATGGTTCATATTCAAGTCACCAGTGGAATGAGTAGTTTGTTTTATCACCCAAGTACCAGGGTTAGAGTAGTCGACACCTGTTAAGTGGAAGAATACCCGAGCTACTAGAGAGGCGAGTAGCTCGGGTCATGAGCGACTCGAGTTATGAGTAGAAGTATTACACCCGAGCTACTAGAGGGGTGAGTAACTCGGGTCATGGGTGACTCGAGTTATGAGTAGAAGTATTGTACCCAAGCTACTAGAGGGGTGAGTAGCTCGGGTCATGATTGACTCAACTGGATGTTCTGTTTAAATCATGTAGTTAAGAAGAAGAAATAATTCTTGTCTCCAAAATGGAGTTCTGTACTCGAACGACCTGAGATGTCATGTAGGTTGAACCACTCGCCTGAGAAGGTGAGCCAAGTGGCTCGACCGCCAACTGGGCCGACTGTACTAGAGCGGATAAAATGTACCAGAGTGGATCAATCGTGCCCGAGTAGTGCGATCGTACCCAAGTGGCTTGAGCGTACCCAAGTTGCTCGGGCATACCAGAGTAGCTCAAATTGTACCCGAGTAGGTCGACCGTACACGTGTGGGTTGGGTGTACCCGAGTAGGTTGACTGTACACGAGTGGGTCGCGTGTACCTGAGTAGGTCGACTGTACCCGAGTAGCTCGAGTGTACCTGAGTAGGTCGACCCTACACGAGTACTCTGGGTGTACCTGAGTAGCTTGGGTACAGATTGTACCCGAGTAGGTCGACTGCACACGAGTAGCTCGAGTGTACCCGAGTAGGTCAGTTGTACCCGAGTAGGTCGACTTTACCCGAGCAACTCGGGTGTAGGGTATTCTCGAGTAAATTGACTGTACCCGAGTAGCTCGGGTGTACTCGAGCGGTTCGATTACTTGTTACAAGTAGCTCAAATGTCGTACTCATCTTGAGAAGTTTCACATTGACTTTCTTTCATCCTTACTCTTAATATTGGCTTACTCAAGCTATATGCCCTAGTGGCTTGGCCCATAATTATTTATGTATTTATTATTCAAAATTTATATGTTAATAGGCGACGACCCACCTACATTTTGCCCCACGCGCACTTGTGATATATATAATATCGTGCGCGTGCACTTATTACCTAGTGCTTGTGACTCCTCGTCTTCCTCAGCCAGTGGTTGGCGCCATTACTTCGAGTATCTGAACAGTCACTCCATTCTTCTCTATAAGCCTTTCTCTTGGTGATTTCTTTTTCTCTTCCCTTTCCTTCTTTGGGTCTACCAAAGGCTGTTGAGACTTGTGCTACGTCAGTGTGGAAGGAGCTCGGTTTGACTAGCAGCTTGATAGTATTACAGAGGTTTCGGGTTGCTTCAATCATGGCAGAGAAAGTGAGTATGTCAAGATTAATGAGATGAGCTCTGTACTCTCGTAGAATCCCCTGAGCACCATCTGCACCAGGTGGGACTCACTAACCAGGTCATGACTTTCAACAGCCAGATCTTGGAACCTTTTGACATACTCGAGCTGGTCATCTCCCAGCCTTTGCATTTCTTGAATCAAGGTGGGCGTTGTTACTTTCTCGTGTACTTGGAAGAATTTCATGTGGAACTTGTTAACCATATCTTCCCAGGTGATAACCAAACGTAGTGCAAGATTGATATACTAACTGTACGCCATGTCCGTCAGGGACTTTGAGAACTCCCGTAAGCGCAATATATGATCTCCTCCATATGCCCCTAGTGTTTCCACGAACCGTACCACGTGTTCTGTGGAGTTTTCTTTTCTTCCATCGAACTTCATAAACTTTGAGGCTACGTAACCTTCGGGATAAGGCACCCTTAACAGATACAACAGATAGGGAGCTGGATATCCAAATCCAGCAAGGATGGCAACTGTCTTTTTGTTCTCTCCTGGTGGAACATTGCTTGAACGTCTGTAATCGTAGTGAACTGAGCCTGCGTTCCTGGTAGAGCGAGATCTAGGTTGATAGACCCTGGCATCGTTATTGGGGTAACCTGCACTTGGGGCTTGATCTATTTTATTGACTAATGCTGACCCATTGGGGTCACCTGTGGATTTATTGGCGCCTTCTCCGTTGATAGCCTCTCGCCTGGAGCCTCTGCTCGATTGGCGTTTGCTAATGCCACTAAGATCGAATTAGTTAGCCCTGCGATAGCGTTCAGGATGCTAGTTTGGCCATCTTGAATAGCCTATAATGCATCTAGAAATAGGTCATTGCTGTTGGAATGACCCTCTAACATAACTGGTTTAGGGGTTGTGTGTAATCCTCTTCGAGTGCTGACTATTCACAAATTTACCTCCCCAGTGGAATCGCCAAATAATGTAGGGTCCTTTTGGAATAAATAAATAATAAATAATAATGGAGATGTGAAATATGCGAAGTAGTCAGAAACACAGAACGAAGAGAGATAAGGTTGGGTGAAGAAGAAGGCTAATTGAGTATGAAGTATTGGCAGTATGAACAACGTTTTAGGATCTCCAAATCTGATTATTCCCGAAAGCATTACTATCCCTCCTATTCATAACACTCAAAGAAGTTATGTTAGGATTGGGATAGGACTCTTTAAGAGATATAATTAGATCATGAAAGGTGATCTCGGAGAATCAAGGGATTCTATCCAAAAATCGACCAGGTAGTGTTCTACTCCAACTCAATAAGGTCGGCCAATAGGTTCCCCATGGGTACCTATCCCACTTTGGTCCAATACCAGACCCACTCCGGTCGAGTGACTCGAGGGTCACTCGAGTGACTCGAGTGAGAGGGTTCCATAGTTCGACAAATTTTTTTCTTAGCCACCAAACCACATGTCTCCCAACGTCCCGTGCAGGATTGTACTGCCATTGTCTTCATTGGCTCTAGGACAATCTTTCAATTCTCGGAGGAATCTACAATCATATAGTTTGTGCTATGTCTTGGTTGTTTAGCTTGTGCAAAAGCACATAGTTGGTACTATGTCATCATGATTAGATAGTCAGAGCTACGTTACAGTCTGTGCTGTCTTTACGACCCGTGTCATGGCAATAATATAATCTGTGCTGTCTTCATAGTCTGTGCCATGGCAAGTAGTCAGAGCTACTGTCGTAGTCAGGGTTACGCTTCATAGTCTATGCTATGGAATGTCTTCATTCGTAGTTAGGGCTACGCCTCATAGTCTGGGCTATGGAATGTCTTGTGCCTCTACACGATGAGCAGTAATATTAGTTGGCTGAGTTATAGGGGTCTTAGCAGCTCGAATCCCTAGCAATTCGAGTATGTCAAGTCTGGGTCTTCTTGTAACTTGAGTAACTTGGAGTTGTATGTCCGATTTACTGATAGAGTAAAATTGGCCCACTCGAGCAACTGGGATGACTCGAGTAACTCGAGTGGGCGAGTCTTTTGGGCCTCTCAACTTGCTTCTGCTTTATTGATTACTTCAAGTCAAGGAATCTATAATTCAAATGCTTATCCCTCTTCATAGTTCATATTCAAGTTACCAGTGGAATGAGTAGTTGTGTCATCACCCAAGTACCTGGGTTAGAGTAGTCGACACCTTTTAAGTGGAAGAATACCCGAGCTACTAGAGAGATGAGTAGCTCAGGTCATAAGTGACTCGAGTTATGAGTAGAAGTATTGCACCCGAGCTACTAGAGGGGTGAGTAGCTCGGGTCATGGGTGACTCGAGTTATGGGTAGAAGTATTGTACCCGAGCTACTAGAGGGGTAAGTAGCTCGGGTCATGAGTGACTCGAGTGGATGTATTATTTAAATCATGTAGTTAAGAAGAAGAAATAATTCTTGGCGCCAAAATGGAGTTCTGTACTCGAACGACCTGAGATATCATGTAGGTTGAACCACTCGCCCAAGAAGAGGAGCCAAGTGGCTCGACTGCCAAGTGGCTCGACTGTACTAGATAGGATAAAATGTACCAGAGTGGATCAATTGTTCCCTAGTAGTGCGACCGTACCCGAGTGGCTCGAGCGTACCCAAGTTGCTCGGGCATACCAGAGTATCTTGGATTATACCCGAGTAGGTCGACCATACACGAGTGGGTCGGGTGTACCCGAGTGGGTTGACTGTACATGAGTGGGTCAGGTGTACCTGAGTAGGTCGACTGTACCCGAGTAGCTCGAGTGTACCTGAGTAGGTCGACTGTACACAAGTAGCTCGGGTACATATTATACCCGAGTAGGCCCGAGTAGGTCAACTGCACACGAGTAGCTCGGGTGTACCCGAGTAGGCCTGCTGTACCCGAGTAGCTCTTGTATAGATTGTACACGAGTAGGTCAGTTGTACCCGAGTAGCTCAGGTACAGATTGTACTCGAGTAGGTCGATTATACCCGAGCAGCCCGGGTATAGGGTGCACTCGAGTAAGTCAACTGTACCCGAGTAGCTCGGGTGTACTCGAGCGATTCGATTACTTGTTACGAGCAGCTCAAATATCATACTCATCTTGAGAAGTTTCACATTGACTTTCTTTCATCTTTATTCTTAATATTGGCTTACTCAAGCTATCTGCTCTATTGGTTTGGCCCATAATTATTTATGTATTTATTATTCAAAATTTATATGTTAATAGGCAACAACCCACCTACAAAGCTTTTGTTTTTTTTGTTTAAAGTCTAAAAAATCAAAAAACTTTGTTTTCTAATTCAAAAGCTTTTAGTCTTTTTGTTTTTTACATAATTGTTTTTATATTTTTTAAACAATATCATAACTTTTATTATACAAATTTATTTTTCATAAAAATTATATTTTTAAAATTTATTAGTCAAAATCTATCAAATAAGATTTATATTGAATATAAAATTATTTAAAAATAAATTTTAAAAAATTATAGCAACTTTTAGCAAAACTTTTTGTCTTTTGACTTAAAATCATTTTAAGCCTTTAGTTTAAAGTCATTTCATATCTCTCCCAAACAAACTTTTAATTTTTTAAACTTAAAGTGATTTTAAACAAAGAGCATAACTTAAAACTAAATTACCAAACGAGAACTTGGTACCATGAATAATAATTGTTGGTACATCAAAAAGTCATTTTCCACGACAATAACCACACTTAAGCATTAGAAGTCAAAAGTCAATGAACAAGGCTTTTTTTAACAGAGCTTCTTGTATTTACAGACGGCATGTTGGAATTCTTTGGTATGGTTTAACTTGTGTGTTTGTTTTAGGAATTTTTATTTTGGCTTTAGTGGCATTTCTCATTAACATCTGAATTTTCTTAATTTTTTAAAAGCTTTCAATATAAAAGGTCTTTAAGAGTTAAAAATGAAGGAATCGATAATCCGGTTGGATGTCCTAGTTCTGACTTCAGTGATTTCAATTCTTATAAGTTGAGAACTGCACAAAACGGCCGCCTTATGATTTACAAAAATGTTATGGTCTAGTTCCAATACTGAATGGTTCGAATATTGAAGGTGGATAAACGTGTGGGCTAGAAGCCCAGCTCAAAACAGACAGGATTGAAGATTGCGATCAAGAAGCCGGCCCACTTATCGTTTGGCCTATCACAAGTTCGGGCCACCCCAAAAAAGGATAACCCATAATACTCAGGCCCAAGTTGACCCCAGACAAATAGATAACTCAAAGAAATTCCATCCCTGATACAAATTGTTCGAGAGTGGAGAATCTAGCTTCCTAAAGAAATTCTTATTGCCTCAGGATAAGGCAAAATCTCAAGAAAGGATAAGAGGCAGAGTCCTAAAAGGATTCAGCCTCCTTGGTTTTTGACCCCTATATAAAGGAAAGCACTCTATGCCCATAGGTACGCAATTCAAATTTAGTTCTTAATTAGAAACCTCTCATAGAGAAATCTAACTTAAATGTTAGAGTGCTTCCTGGTCAAACCAAGTCGGAAAGCACAACGGTGTTCCTTGTCTTACAGGAATTCGGCAACAGCGCAAACAGCCTCCAGTGAGTTTGGCAACTGGGAGTACGACTCATACTCTATTCAAGATCAACATATTCAGACCAATTCAATTGGTTCTGATTGTGCCATTCAATTTACAACGCGCATAATTTAGCACCGTCTGTGGGAACAACAATCTCAAATCAACGGAACCATGAGCCAAACTCCTACTGAATTTACTGAAATCCATGTAGGAGGGCAAAGAGTCCCTCAAAGATCCATACCAATCATCCTAGAACGGCCAAGGATCCCCAGGATCCCGTCAGAGATTCAAAGGTGTAGGAACGACGCTTCACATAATAAGAGGCGGCTACATTACTCTACCACCAGTTCTAGAGGTGAACGTCCTTCTCCTCCACCTTCAAGAGAAAGAGAAAGATTAGAGGAGAGGTTAGTCAGGCAGGACAGAATTATCAATAACCTTAAGGAAAGAATGGAACAGCGTGACAGATAAATTGACAAGCTCAGGCGAATAATCCAGAGGTAGGAAACCCAAAGGGAACCATGTGTAAGGCAAAGAGAAAGTCCCGAACTAGAGGAGACCGAACAAAACCCAAAGTCCTATAGCCTAAGTCATCCTCAGAGCCGAAGGCATAAGGTACCCGAGGAGAGCCTCAGGAGTTCGAGGCAAACTGATAAAATGAGAACCGAGTAGTTTGGCCAAACCCTCAAAGGGTAGCTCGGGCCGAACTAGACCCAAACTAAGATCTTTGGTTATGGTTAGAGAAAAGAATGGATTCCAGAATGCAGCACGGAGGTGGTCGAACAGCCTAAGATGTAGCAATGTGGTCCCTTGAGCAGATCTCGGTATCACCATTAGCTGAGGTTATTGAGAATGCATATCAACCACGCAAGTTCTCCCCACTAAAGTATGAGATGTACGATGCGAAGACAGGTCTAGTAAGCCATATTCGACAATACAGACAAGTAATGGCACTCTGGAGCGAGAACGATGCACTCCTGTGTCGCACGTTCCCATCCAATTTTAGAGAAATAGCCCTTAGTTGGTTCCATAAGTTACCACCCCGTTTCATAGTCAGTTGGCAGCAACTAGCTGAATCTTTCACTGCTCGGTTCATTACCAATAGTAGACAGCCGAAAAGCTTTGACGCATTGCTAGCCCTACGAAAGAATGAATGCGAGATAATTCGAGAATATGCTCGATGTTACTGGGAAACATACAACGAGATAGAAGATTACAGTGAACAATTGGCTGTGGCTTCCTTCAAAATAGGGTTACCTCTACAAAGCCGTCTGAGATAATCCCTCACAAAAGACCGTATCCACAATGTCCGAGCATATGGTAAAAATTGAACAATATGCAAAGGTTGAGAAAGATATAAGCTAAGCCAAATAGAGTGTCGCATCAGTCAAAAAGCCCGAGAGGAAGGATAAAGGATGAAAAAACCAGAGGTCCAAGATGGAGTCCCAAGAGAAAAAGGAGTCAACAGCCTACCAAGCACTACAAACAGTGTTCAAAGAACCTCTTCATAAACTTCTGGACTAGATTAAAGATAGGTCTTATTTTCAATGGCCACCAAAGTTGATCGGGGATCCCAGTAGACGAGACCAGAAGCGAAAGTGTCATTATCATCGAGATCATGGCCACTTGACTTGGGAATACCGAACGTTCAAAAAACATTTAGAAGATCTGTTCCGAGCAGGGCATCTTATAGAATTTATTGACACTGAGAAAACTGCTCAGGAAAAAAGAACACAGGTACAAGACCAAAGGCCCGAACAAAGAGATGTTTGTTAGCCTAAACAAAGTTTTAACATCCGTTTCGATAATAACAAACAAAAGGTTCTAATTGTGCAGTTAAGTGAGTTTACAGGAGTTCAACGTTACGCACAATTGAGAATGAAAAATGGAAGCCATGATGCATGAAGATCATATTCAAGCGGCTAAGATCCATGGAGCGTGAGAAAATCAAGAAGAAAAGAAAAAGACTTGAAGAACTCGAAGAATTTCAAGTGTATTGAATCTAGGAACCTGTGTAAGTTCACAACCAATGATCATATTTGTGAAAACTCATAGGAAACCTTACATTAACTTTAGGATTATTAATAATTCATGCTAAACATTTTATCAAAACTTATATTGAGTTAAAGAACCCAAAAAAGATGAGAAACAAGTTTCAAAATAAGTTTGGCAAAAAATATGCAAAAAGTGTTTGAAGAAAAATGGTATACCTTCGGTATTTTGGCCATAACTTTTAGTACAAAATGAATTTTGACATGAGACTTGAACCATTGGAAAGTAGACTTCTAGGGCTTCCATTTGAACACAAAATGACCTCATTCAGAGTCTAGATGAAGGAGATATCATTGTTTGTAGTCGGGAAAATTCTAAAGTCCAAGTCAGTCGACTGAATTCCTTCTTTAGTCGACTGAACGCCTAAAAATCTGGTTCAGTCGATTGAACTTGATGCCTCAGTCGACTGAAAATATTTTTGGTTTTTAAATTTCATGGTTCAAAGAGGCTCAGTCGACTGGATCTCGTAGGTTAGTCGACTGAACACGCTTGAAAGTCAAAATCTGGGTTATAACAGCTAGTTTGACTTTGGGATTAAATATTCAAATACCCCCAACGGCTAGTTCTTGAATTTTTGGTTATAAATAGCTCTCTAAACCTCATATTCAAAGATCCCTCATCTCTCCCACTTTTATACTCTCTTGGTACTTAAATTCTTGATATAAATTATCATACTTTTCATAATTTCATTGAAAGAGAGTATAATTCATTAGAATTCTTCATTGAGCTTTCATATCTATATTATTTGGGAGTAAATTAGTATGTGCATTCATTGTGTACTCTTTTACTCTTTGAGAAAGTGATTTTCTTGTATATCTCTTGCTTCTACAATTTCTTATATAGCAAGATTCGAGTTTGAATCTTGTGCTTGAGAAGGGGATTTCTCGAGAGAGGTATCTCCACCTATAATGAGGAATTGTAACTTGAGAAGGGGATATTCTCAAGGGAGACTTTTCCGCCTATTTGAAGGAGACAGGCATCTCCGCCTATTAAAGGAGGGACTAGTGAAATTCTCAAAGCGGTGTTGCTTGAGGCATGGACGCAGGCCGGTGCGTCGAACCTTGTAAATCATGGTGTCATATCTCTCTAATTCTATCTCTTTAATTTTGCACTTTAAATTCTATATCTACTTAAATTTGTTTGTTAGAGAATACTTGTGAACGTTTGGGATTGCATGTTTAAATTGAGTCTATATTGACATAAAGTTTTAAATACCTAATTCACCCCCCTCTTGGGATTGCACCTACACTCACAATTGGTACTAGAGTGGGTCACATTTTTCTTGAAAAATTTTTGTAAAAAGATCCATGGCTTTAACCAGTGTATCTCCTTTCAGTGAGAGACATTCGTCCACTCGACCTCCGTTGTTTTGTGGCGAAAATTATATTTTTTGAAAAAACGCATGAAAATCTTTATTCAAACCATGAATTGGCATGCATGGCAAGTTATAGTAAATGGTGATTTTGTTCCCACAAAAACCGTTGAAGAAAAAGAAGTTCTTAAACTTGACCATGAATTAAATGATAATGATATGAAGCTTTTACAAATAAATTCTAGTACTACCAATGCTTTATATTGCGCTTTAGATGCAAATGAGTATAATAGAATTATGACTTGCATAAGTGCTCAATAAATTTGGAAAAAGCTTGAAATCACTTATGAAGGAACCGAGGATGTTGGGGACTCAAGAATATATAGATTGACTAATGAATACAAGTCGTTCAAAATGCATGCTTATGAAACAATTTCGAATATGTATGCTCGTTTCACTAATACCATCAATTCTTTGAATGCTCTTGGAAAAACTTACCCCTCGTATGAATTGTTGAGAAAAGTTCTTAGGGGTTTACCACCGGCATGGGAAGCTAAAGCCACGGCCATCACGGAAGCTAGGAATTTAAAGAAGATGACTTTGGATGAACTCATTGGGTCACTCATCACTTATGAAATGGTGCTCCATGACCGGATAAATGAGCTTAACGAAGGAAAATGATAGTCTCCCTCAAAGCATCTAAAGAAAGCTCTTGTGACGAAAAATATGATGATTTGGAGTTCATCACTAGAAGGGTTGGAAAATTCTTAAAGAAAGATATGAAGATTACTAGAAGATTCCAAGGCTCAAATGATTCAAGCAAAAAGGAATCTCAAATAAATGATTCAAAAAGGAAGAAGAAGAAAGTTATGAAGACCACAACATGGGATGAACTTGAGTCAAGCACTTCAAATGAAGATTTAAGCAATGATCTTTGCTTTATGGCTCATAGCAACGATGAGGTAAATTCTAACATTACAAGTACTTCAAATGAATTAAATTCTTATTGTAGTGAAAATAAATCATTGCCTTCATATAATTGCCCTTATAGAGGAAGAAGAAGTTTTGATAAGAAAATTATTTGAAAAATCAAGAATGATCCAAATACTAACTCTCATGGACCCAAAAAAGTATGGGTACCAAAAGATTCCACCTAAATTTGTTTTGTAGGTGCTTGGATGCTTCCACTCAAGCGAACAAGTAAATCATATAAGTGAAAATCCAAAGCACTCGTGGGATGTCAAGTCAAAGCTTCAAAATGGTATATCACTTGAGACTTGACAAAATTAATATTCTCATGATACAATTCTTTCTATCTTCGTTAATATTTGTATCATTTCTAGTTTTATAACATGTGCTCCAATTGTTAATCATCATTTTGTCAAAAATACAAATGTGCTCAAGATATCTATTCTTTTTTTCATAAATAAATTTTTGCATCAAAAATAGATATTCATCATCTTAAAATTCATAAGATCATATCTCATAATATGTGCTAATAATGTATATCATTTGAATGAAGATGACAATGACTTTCTAAGCAACAATTGGTATCATTTTGTTTTTTAAAAAAGGTCATGAAAATTGAGATAATGTGCTATACTTTGGAAACAATTTTTGTTTGCACATGAATGTTTATACTTAATGGATCATAATTTTCTCATGCATATTAATTGTTCAATTAGTAAAAGAGAAGAAAAAAAAAATCCTTTCAATTGGTATGATTTGAGTTAATTTCAATAGAAATGATATGAAAAAAATTATGCTCTTTGAAATTTGATGGGTATCATAATATTTTTCTTATACATCAATTGTTAAACTAAAATAGAGTGAAAATATTTTTCTTATCAATTGGTATTATTATGAAATATATTATGCACTTGAAATCATGGGTTTATTGAATGGAATGTATATGGCATTATTGTCCTAAAAGCTTTTAAGTTATTGCACAAGGTTTCAACATATGCACATATAGTATAATTGGAAGCCATTCGCATTTTTGTACCCATGCATCATCATTGATATTATTTGGCACTTTTATAAAATGTTTGTATCTTTTGGTATTAAATAACGATTTTCAATGATTTATACAAAAAATAAGAGAATGCTTAATGAATGTATTTATATTTCTACCCATAAATAAAAATTGGTATTATTTTGACAATTGATTTTCTAAAAGAGAATTTATCTTGATTAATGTCAAAATGAAGCTATATCAAAAAGTGGAAGAATGGTTTTTAAATTAATTTTATTTTTGAGCTTCCACCTTTTGACGATGTCAAAAGAAAGAGAATGTTTGAGTAAAATAAATATCTTTTTAACGTTCCTTTTGATATGAGAAAAAGAGAGAGAGTATGCACTTAACTCAATGTTCAAATCTTGTCAAAAAAAGAGGGATATGATAAATAGGGGGAGTGTTTGATCAATTTGAACTTAAATGTTTATCACTTGAAAATCTTGAAAATTTAAACCATACTTTTAATTGCATTATATTGTTGAATATCTTGGTTATATGCATATTGTGAGGGGGAGCCTTGTAAAGACAACCTGTGAGACCCTGACTCGTTTTTTTTTCGGCATTTTCGGACGCACATTACGTGTTTTCGTTTGAGCATGTTTTTATTGCTTTTGATGCATGTTTGAGGGTAGAGATGTATGCGGGAAAGGTTTGCGAGGTCGTAGGGCGTTACGGTGCGAATTTCAAAAATTTAAAAAAAAAAGATATTTTGGAGAACTATAAATATCTGGAGTTAGATATTTTTAAAAGATAATTCCCAAAACTTCTCCAATAAGTTTTTCGTTTTCTCTTTGCCTTCTCTCTAACTTTTCAGGGGCCCGGGGCTCGATTTTCAATGATCCAATAGTGGATCCTTGTTGTTGACACGGTGTGCTACGCAACCATCTAGACAAAATTTTATTATGGCGAAGTTTAGATTTGCCCATGGATCGAGGTGTCAAGTTTTTAACTCACCGAGATAGGATCCTAGACTCTCATGTCTTATAAGGGTGCTACGTGTAATCGTGTGCGTTTTTAACGGTTAGATTTTCGTAGATCTAAATTTGTTTCCAAGTTGGGTTTTTGGGTTTAAAACCTATTTTTGTTTGTTTCGGTGGATGGAATCTGGTGTCGGGGGGTTTCTTTTGAGGTCTTGGTGTTAGGCCTAGGTGTGTGCATGTTTGAGGGAGTTAAATCGGTGTTTGGAGGCGTTGATTTGAGGTTTGGAGGCTGGAACCCGTAGCTTAAAAATGGTGTTCGCCCCAGTTCAGTCGACTGAACCTATGGGTTCGGTCGACTGGATCATAGTTTTGGGGTTCGATCGACCGAACCGTAGGGTTCAGTCGACTGAACCGTGTGTTGGGCTTTTTTTGTGTTTTCTAGTGTGTTGTTCAGTCGACTGAGGGTTGGGTCCAGTCGACTGAAGTGCTGGGGTGTGTTTTGGTCGTCCGATGCTTGGGTTTTGGTTTCCGATCGGTGTCCTATGGTATTCAATTGATTAATTTTTGGGAATTAGTTGATTCAAATACCTGTGGATTCCTTTTGGGGTTCAGTTGGTCGTGCGGTGGTTTTGGGGGTCCTTGTATTGATCTCGAGAGTTGTTTAGATGCCATCCTCGAGTTGACGTGCATGGTTAAGTTTGGGTGTTGTGGCTCGGTTGTGTACGTGTTAGTTATGTATGGGACGTGGGGGTCTGTGGTTCGGTTCAAAGGCGAGATTTTGGTGAGAAATCATTTGAGGGAGTTTTGGTGTTGGCCTTCGGTTAGGTCATGTTCTGGGTGTTGTTGGTTGTCCCAGTGTGTGGACGGGTCGTTCAGGTGTGGGATGACGGGTGTGTGGCATGTGATGTCCTGTTGACTTATGTGGCGTCTTTATGTGGAACGTCGTGATTATACGTGCTTCTGTGCTTATAGAACGCTAGTTAGTTTTATTCTCGCATGTTATAGGACGGGTATGTGGTCCTATGTGGTCTTGTGATCGTGAATGGTTATTTTATGTGCATGTGTTGCATTGTATATAGTGGGGTGGATAATGGTTCTTCGGTGAAAGTCCGAGAAGATATATGAATAGTATGTGATCGATCTGTGGTCAGGCTCAAGAGAGAGTCGTTGTTTGGGCTCGAGAGAGAGTCGTTGTTGGGGCTCAGGGAATGAGTCGGTTCATTTGGCTCGTAGGAGTCATGGCCTGTGTGGCATAGTTATATATATATCATGGATTGCATTTATTGCATATCGGGATGAATAGACCAATTTTCTTTAAAATTGTATCAACGGCATATCAACGGCCTAAGGGAGTTGAAATACACGAATCAGCCTACGGGAGTCGAGATACATGAATCGTTTTTAGGGCTTTGATGAGTCAAAAAATGATTTTTATCCTCGCTTTTCCGTTGCTTGTGAAATTGTTTTCTGGCTCTGGTGAGTCGAGACTTAAAACCATGTTCAAACTATTTTTAATGGCTTGAAATAGAGTCGAAACTGCACCTCATTTTACTGGCATGTTTAGCTTATATTTCATGTGTTGTTTAGTATCTGCTGAGCCTTAGCTCACGACGTGGGATTTTGATTTTCTTCAGGTACCGGTCACACAGGTTGATCCGGGGTTGCTGCGAGGCGGAAGAGTTATAGTCTTCCTTTTTGTTAGTTTTAAATATGTATGCTGTAACATGTTTTTCGGCATTGGAGCCGTATAATGTAAGTCGTTTGGCGATTATATATATAATGCATGTATGTTTATTTTGAGAGTGTATTCTTAGGTTGGGTTGCTGTTTGGTTGTTTATGGGTGCTTCACGCGGCCCAGAGTTTTGGGCGTGACACAACCTCATTTTGCTCGTTGTTTGTCATCGTCAAAAAGGAAGAGATTGTTGGCCTAAACTGTTATGGTTGGTATACTGAAAATCATATTTTTAGTATTTAATTTTATTTTTAATAAAATTAATTTTCTATTTTATG
>JAULJZ010197301.1:0-20122 GCA_032270985.1 Heliamphora pulchella
ATAAAATAAAAAATTAATTTTATTAAAATAAAATTAAATACTAAAAATATAGTTTTCAGTATACCAACCCTAACAGCCACACACCCAAGCAGGATCGGGATTGAAACAAACATGCATTTTAAACTAACATATGCATAAAACATATGAAAACATACTTTTCTACAATGACCAAAACGATATACAACACGTCGCTTATAAACATTATCAAATTAAAAGGAACCGGGTCTCATAGTTAGTGCTGGAGTGAAGACAAATTACATTGTTCGAAATACAACAAACAGTGAATATTATCTGTTGATGCTCAATCTAGGAATGGATCTCCACGGTGCTTTAAGGACTTGAAAAGAGTAAACAACCGTTAGAGGGGGTGCCGGACAGAATTTCGGCACAGCCTCTCCAATAGTCAATTTTGGTTTTCGTAGAGTAAGCCCCAAGGTAAAGAGAAATCGTTAGAGAATAATTCTAAAAACACATACCTTCCTTATCCATTTGAGGTTCTTTTATATGGTGTAAGTGACGCATGGCCAACATACCTCGTGAAGGTCATTATGCTTGAATCCCAAGAAATTCTCTAAATATCCCACGCGCTGTACTACTCGCGCGTCCTCACCATTCGATGTCATGCTCGATCAATCGTGGCTGGTTAGTTGAGATGATCAGCTTTGACCGATCCAATGGGTAAAGGTTCTACGTCAGGACCCGGCTCTCGCTATGCCCTCTACCAGGTCAGACTCTTGTTGGGCCGAATTACATATTTCCCCATCAGTAGTCCCCAATTTTTTAGCATGGTTTCTTTGCCAACAGAGCCAAGCGCGAATATCCTTTAGGGGCTTCCCTAGCTCAGTTTTCACTTGGATGTCCTTTGTTCTAGGTCAGATTGCTTGGGCATGGCAAGCAGTTGCCAACTGTCATTGGGTATCCCCCACGAATCCCTAGCGTCGTGGCGGCGGTTCACTTAATTCCAATAATCATACTGGGTTTCATCGATAAATCCAACGATAGCTTTCCAACTATACATTCGGGGAGCACTCCAATTCCTTTGTGCCATGTGTTAAATGCTCCGTGGTTCCCCAACATCTCAAGGGGGCTCTCACTGACCGTAGATCGACCATCCTCTGAGTTAATCCCCTCCATCCATCTGTTAGCCCTGTTGTTTACCTTTAAATTGAGAGTAAAAAAGGGGGGAAATCCTTCCATTCTTGGCTTCGCTTCGTCTTCAACAAAAACTCTGCACGTCCTCGTTCTAACTGCTGTTGTCATCTTCGGGATGATTCACGCATTCAAAATCCTATCTTCTGGTAATTTTTTCCATCCTCTGTTGCACGTTTTCAATTATTTCTTAAGTTACATTTTGATTTGTAAGAGCGATTCTCACCAGAATTTGGGTCGTCTTGAAAATCCTAGGGTTTTAGTTTGTCTTTTCCCCTTCCTTGATTTATGTCTGATGGTAGAAGGTGGGTAGTGTTATCCAGTTCCTCTAAGGAGGTGGAATCCTCTTTCCTCGAGGTTAGACCCGCCATCCCTCTAAACTCCGACAATCATTCATCTTCCAGCTCCACACCTCTAATTCTTCAGGCCCCAAGGGTTTGTGAAACCCCCCTCGTAGGCCTCCCGTGCCCCTAACTGTTATGGTTGGTATACTGAAAATCATGTTTTTAGTATTTAATTTTATTTTAATAAAATTAATTTTTTTATATTATGAGAATCTTTATGAGTAATGTATGTATATCATTTCTTTGATATGCATGGATGTTCGATATTCTGTATAGTATTTAATCTGGTGTATAGAGTATGGCTGACACACAGAAGATCAGATTTTAGATTCTTATAAAATATATAAGTTTTATGTTCACAGTTTAGATAGAAATTGACATACCATCAGTATGACTGTAGCACAGAGTTTTAGTAGACCTATCTTGGTTACGAAAAATAGATAATAGCGTCGTCTATTGTTCTGACTCTCTGTGCCAGTACACTTTGTGTGTATTGAACAAGACATTTTGGATAATTAATTTTATACTGACTATATAAATTAATTCGCACCCTAAAGTTATTATGAATGGTGCTTATCCTCTTAATCTTGAAATAATTATTGATTTGCGTATATTTAATATTCGTTGTTTTGATTCATTAGAGTATGCGATCTTATATAGGTCTATATTCCCAGTGAGTTAGATAGTGGTATTATTTATATGGTAAATATTAATTATTGACGAAATTTACGTCCCGAAATATTGGGATTGACGATACCTTCTTAAGGATGTTTATAAGTTTTGACCGGGCTAAACTCTACAGGTGGATTTAATTATCCGACAGTTAAATAAGTTAAGCGGAAAGGCTTAAGGAATATCAAGATACCGATTAAATTAAATTATCAGTAATTAAATTTAATTAGCAGATATCAAAAATCTTAACGTGGGGAGAAATGGTAAGCATTTAATAACAGGAGCTCAATGCAAGAAGGTCTTGAGATAATGGGTCAGAGTGCAATTATAGTTCTTTAGTGGTGTAAATTGTAATTTAGTATTTTATGAAAATTACAAAAACCGCTGCGTCTTTTCATAATTGTAGAAACCGCTGGTAGGTATCTGTGTTCCACTGAAAGTCTTACTCATAATTACTCCCTAAGTCCCTGCTGTAACCCTATATATATGCGAGTAGGTTGAACCAGTTTTATATCAGATATATCATAATTTGTCTTTTAAGACTAAATATATCTAGGTTCTGCCGGTACAAGTTCTCGATAGTCTGTAACCTTCTGCCGATACAGTAGAAGGTCTAGTAGGAGCTTCAAGTAAGAATCAAATCATAGTTGAAGAATCGACCGACAAGAAAGAAATCTTCTAAATTAACTTTAGTTGCACGAATTTTACTTTTGATCGTTTAACGTCAAAATTTTTTATCTAGAGCTCATTTCGGCGTTTGTCCGTCCAGTTAATTGTTTTCAAAAATCGTTTGTAAAAACAAAAATCTTAGCAGTCTTGCCTCCAACAATTGGTATTAGAGCCGTTTTATTTTTTGTTTTCGGTTACCAGGGCTGGGTAGTTTTAAAACTGTTGCTAACTTTATTTTGCAGATGTTCTAATCCCAGTTTTATGATCGTTATTTATTTTTTCATGTTTGATTGAATGATGTGAATGATAATTATTTTTTTTAATCACGGGGTTGACCGTGATAGATTTAATGTGAACTTTCGGGACATAGGATCGATGTAATAGTTAGTTTTATATTTTTAAATATCTATTTAGATTCTTTAAGAACATGTTGAACATGTCCAAGAACACGAAGAACGGAGGCAGCACCGGCGGTGGTTCAGGTTTTAACAGGCCACAGATCACGGTAAGATTTTAATGGTTTTAAATGATTTTTCCCAATGAGTTTTTTTTTTTGCAGTATTTATGTATAAAAATTAGTATAAGAAATAAGTCAAAAATAGCAAGAAAAAATAACCAAAATAGCCCGATTTCGACGGCTTTACCGGCGGTGGTTCGGCAGCAATTTTTATGATTTTTCGGCCCATTTTTGGGACTATTTTTTGGAAAGTTTTTTAAACATAAAATAGCAACAAAACATACGTCAAAATACTGTCAAAAATCAGAAAAAATAATTGGGCCAAACAATGCATTAAAAAAGAAAAAAACAGCTGCAGTTTTTTCTGGCGACAACGGCGCTCAAGCAGCAGCTTCCAGATAGTTTTTCGATAATTTTTTGGGATTTTTTCGAGCAGATTTTTTGAAAAAAAAAAAGATTCAACTTCTCAAGAGATTTCCAATGATATGAAATACGTCGAAAACCAAGTTCGGAAAGAGGTCGAAAAAGCCTCGGGAAGTTGGCGGTTCTCGGCGGCCGCGCTGGTGAGCAGCGGCAGCAGCTTTGAGTAGTTTTTCTGATAGTTTTTTGGGCTGTTTTTGAGCATTTTTTTACATTTAAAAATAGTACTTTTCAAGAGTTTTCTTTCGATATAAAGTACGTGAAAAACCGAGTTCGAAAAGAGGTTGAAAAAGCCCCGGAAAGTTGGCGGCGCAGTGCTATGGCAGGCAGCAGTGTTTTTTAAGGTTCAGGCCATCTTTTCGGCTGTTTTTTGAGCAGTTTTGAAAAAGATTTTTTTATAAAAAATTCACACATTTCGAGAGTTTTCCAACGATATAAAGCTCTTCGAAAACGAAGCCCGGATGAGGCAGCATGAGCCGCTTGAATGCGACGGCGGCAAGGATGTGGCTGGTTGTGATCCGGCGGTTTCTCTGTCCAGGGATTGCTTTGTGTTGATTTTCTGATGTATACGAGACTGATATGATATATCAGTATATATCAGATAATATCAGAAAAGTATAATGCAATCAGGATACTGAATCAAAGGCGTACAAGAATTGAAACAGCAGATTCTCTTAGGGAGACTGAAACGTCTCAGTGTTTCACTTGGATTATAAAATCGGTATATATACATATCATGTTTATATATATATGAATTGCGTGGATGATTATATATCTGTTTTATTTATTCTGTTAATTTAATTAATTCAAAATTTCAGTTTTAATTAAAATATTTTGTAATGAAAAATAAAATTATTTTTTTTAATTAATTAATTTTAATTAAATGAAAAAATTTTAGATAGTTTATTTTTTCCAAAATATCACGTTTAAGATGATTTTTTTTAAATCAGATATCTTAGAAAAACGTGAGAATTAATTCTGAATTTTGAATTAATTAAATAAAAAAATATTTAATCAAAATAAATTATTATTTTTTAAAAAATGTGAAACGAAAAATAAAATAAATAAATGCATTTAGTCGCTACCTTAACTGAAAAGCTAGAGAAAAAACAGTGCATTTATTAAATTTTATTTGTTACGCATTTAAATACAAAAAGATGGATTGATAAATCAGAATCTTTAAAATTGTGTACACGGGAAGATGTTTGATTCTTTCAGATCATGTATTTTTCAAAATAAATAAATTTATTTTAATTAAACGAATTTTTATAACCCTCAAAAATGTTTTAAAAATCTTAGTGGGAGAGGAAATTTATTCACAGATAAATCTCGCGGTCTCCATCACCAGTTTGTAGGCGATGCAATTAAACTATGCGAGTTGGTAGTAAGGCCTTCCTCCCCATCAGACAGATTAATTGTGGTATCGTTAGTACAAACCTCCTTTAGGGATAATTCTGGATAATTGTTAGTGTAGATCACTTCTCCATCTGAAGGGTTCATTGCGAAGCGATTGATTTGAAATTAGGTGATGGTTAACATTTAGCTATATATAATAGTATCCTCTCCATCTTAGTCAATGCTATTATATACTGGACCGAAACTATGTCAGTTATTTAATTTTACTTGGCATGATCAGTTGCCTAAATAGTTAAATTAAAAGGAATTGGCCTGTCTGATCTTATGATGGATAGTAGACGTCCACCCATCGTGGCATGTTATTCACAAGAATCCAGGCTGCTGGCGAATTAATTTTAAAATGGTAGAGGAAACCAAATTAAAATAAATTCAAAATTTTACTCATCATAATTAACGATTTTATTTAATTAAGTGATTCTTAGGATTAAAATAGATTTCAACACACTCGCTTTAATACTCAAAGAAAACAAATTAACGAGACTGAATTTTGTTGACTGGAAATGTAACTTGGATATAGTTTTAACTACAAATGGTATTCTTTCAATTCCAGAAAATGTGTTTGTTTCTAAAAAAGATTCTTTCTCTGGGCCGAAAGGCGTGAAAAATGGAAAAGGTTCAGAAACAGGGAGACGCGATTTCCAGAGTAGTTAGTGGACCACAGACTGGTGTGAAAAAGCCAAAAGGCAGATGTTTTCACTGCAACCAGACCCGACACTGAAAAATGTTATGTCTAGTATTTCTCAAAAGGCAGAACAAACAGGGTAATTTCTGTTCACTGGTTGTGAAAACATGTTTAGCGGTGTTATCTATCGATACCTGGTGTGTAGATATGAGAGCCACTAATCATGTTTGCAATTCATTGTAGGGGCTTCAGGAAACCCGAAACTTAGTGATGGGGAGATTTACCATATGCAATAATTCAAAGGTAATAGCAGTTGCAGTAGGAGATATCACTCTCAGTTTTGGTAGAGATCGGGTTTTAATATCGAGAGATTGTCTTTATGTACCTCCATTAGAAGGAATTTAGTTTCTGTTTCTGGATTAGCTAAAGACGGATATTCGATTTATTTTAATAACTCTGTGGTTATTAAGGTTAATAAACGGGTTATCTATTCTGGTACATTGGTGGATGATCTTTATATTATTACTCTAATATCTCCTACACTACAATTGACTGAAATGAATAATACATCTATATTTTCATATAAGAGAAAGTTTCATTCTTTAATGAATCAAACGTTTCTTTGGCACTTACGCTTGGGTCATATTAATCTAAAAAGGATAAATAGACTGGTAACAGATGGACCTTTGAGTTCATTGGAAGTGGAGGCACTTCTAGTCTGTAAATCTTGCTTAGAGGGTAAGATGACTAAGAGGCCCTTTTTGGCCAAAGGCTATAGAGCTAAAGAACCGTTGGAGTTGGTTCATTCTGATGTGTGTGGTCCTATAATAATCTGGGCTAGAGGTGGCTTTGAGTACTTCGTCAGTTTCATTGATGACTACTCAAGATATGGATACATTTTCCTGATGCACCGTAAGTCTGAATGCTTTGAGAAATTTAAAAAATTCAAGGCGGAGACAGAGAAGCGTCTAGGTAAAAGTATCAAATCACTATGATCCGATCGTGGTGGGGAATACTTCTTTGGAGAGTGTAAGGACTACTTATCATCAGAGGAGATTACATCCCAGTTGACTGCACCTAGCACTCTATAGCAGAATGGTGTAGCAAAAAGAAGGAATAGGACTCTTATGGAGATGGTAAGGTCAATGATGAGTTATTCAAGTTTATCATATTCGTTTTGGGGACTCGCTTTAGAAACAGCAGCTTACATTCTGAACTTGGTACCTTCTAAGTCAGTACCTTTTACTCCCACAGAATTGTGGACCGGGCGTAATCCTAGTCTGAAACACATTCGTATTTTGGGGTGTCCAGCACTTGTGCTAAAAGGGAACGCAGGTAAGTTGGAACCGAGAACGAAAGTCAGTTTCTTTGTGGGATATCCCAAGAGAACGAAGGGTGGTCTATTTTGTAATCCTAAGGATTATAAGGTCATTATTAGCACCAATGCCCGATTCTTAGAAGAGGATTATATTATGGATCACAGGCTCAATAGTAAAATTGTTCTAGAAGAACTGAGAAGAAATACCAGTAGAACGGAAGAGGAACCAAAAGTCACCGATATTTCATTACCTCGTCGTAGTGGGAGGATTATCGGGATAGGTGCAAATCAAGAACATGGTGCTGATGTACAGGGTTCAGATTCTACACAGCCTGTTACTGCTAGTATACAGACACGGGTAGTGCCTCGTCGTAGTGGGATGGTTGTTGATCATCCTAATCGGTATATGTTCTTGGGAGAGTTGTTTAACAAGATCCCGACATAACTAGATATCGAGCCCTATAACTACAAAGAAGCACTAAAAGACAAAGATGCAGATATTTAGCAAAGGGCTATGAATTAAGAGATGAAATTTATGTATTCCAATCAGATCTGGGAACTTGTAGAACCACCCGAATGGATAAAACCCATTGGATGCAAGTGGATCTACAAAAAAAAGAGAGGAGTAGACGGGAAGCTTAAACCTTCAAAGCTAGACTTGTTGCGAAATGGTTCACTCAGAAAAAAGGAATCGACTATGAGAAAACCTTTTTGCCGGTAGCTTTGCTTAAGTCTATCCGGATTCTCGTATCCATTGCCGCTCATTTCGATTATGAAATATGGTAAATGAAAATCAAGACAACTTTCTTTAATGGAAGTCTTGACGAATGTATCTATATGATACAACTAGACGGATTCATAGCAAATGGCCAGGAGCACATGTTGTGCAAGCTTAAGAGATCTATTTATGGACTTAAGCAAACATCGAGGTCTTAGAACACTCGATTTAATCAAGTTATAAAGTCTTATGATTTTGATCAAAATCCAGATGAGTCCTGTGTGTACAAGAAGCGTAACGGAAGCGTGGTGATCTTTCTAGTACTTTATGTAGATGATATCTTGCTCATCGAAAACGATGAGGGGGCATTATCTACGGTTAAAGTATGGTTATCTGGGCAGTTCGATATGAAGGAACTTGGGAGAAGCCAGTCACATCCTTGGGATCAAGCTTGTGTGAGATCGAAAATAAAGAATGTTAGGCTTATCTCAAGCAAAGTATACCGATGATATCCTTGCTCATTTTAGCATGTAGAATTCGAAGAAATGGTTTCTCCCTTTCTGGTATGAAATCACTCTATCCAAGGATCAGTGTCCTAAGACACTTGATGAAATAGAGACGATGAAGGCAGTTCCTTATGCTTAGGCAGTAAGAAGTCTCATTTTATGCTATGCTCTGCACTAGACCCGATATCTGTTTTGTCGTTAGCATGATTAGCAGATATCACTCAAACTCAAGATAGGAGCATTGGACTACGGTAAAGAATACAATCAAGTACCTGAAAAGGACTAAGGATAATAAGTTGATTTACCAGGCAGACAGTCTAGTACCTTTGGGTTACACAGACTCAGATTTTTATTCAAACATAGAACTTACATCAGGAGACAACATTGCAGATTCTTTACAAAGAGCTTACCGGATAAGGCTTTTGATAGTCATGTAGAGGGCATGAGAGTCAGATGTATGGCAGCATGGTTTTGAGTATAAGTGGGAGATTGTTAGGGTTGGTATACTAAAAATTATGTTTATAGTATTTAATTTTATTTTAATAAAATTAATTTTTTTATTTTATGAGAATTTTTATAAGCAATGTATATATATCATTTCTTTTAATGTTATGCATGAATGTTCGATATTCTGTATAGTATTTAATCTGGTGTATAGAGTACGGCTTATACACAGAAGACCAGATTTTAGGTTCTTGCAGAATATAAGTTTTATATTCACAGTTTAAATGAAAATGGACATACCATCAGTACGATTGTAGCACAAGTTTTAGTAGGCCTGTCTTGGTTACGAGGAACAGATAATAGTGTCGTCTATTGTTCCGACTCTCTGTGCCAGTATACTTTGTGTGTATTGAACGGGACATTTGGGGTAATTAATTTTATACTGACTATATAAATTAATTCACACCCCAAGGTTATTATGAATAGTGCTTATCATCTTAATCCTGAAGTAATTATTGATTTGCGTATATTTAATATTCGTTGTTTTGATTCATTAGATGATGCGATCTTATATGGTCTATATTCTCGGTGAGTTGAATTGCGGTATTATTTATATGGCAAATATTAATTATTGACGGAATTCACGTTCCGAAAGATCGGGATTGACGATACCCCTTTAAGGATGCTTATAAGTTTTGATCGGGCCAAACCCTACAGGTGGATTTAATTATTCAGCGGTCAAATAAGTTTAGCAAAAGGGTTTAAGGAATATTAAGATACCAATTAAATTAAATTGTCAGTAATTAAATTTAATTGGCGGGTATCGAAAATCTTAACGTGGGGATAAATGGTAAGTATTTTATAACAGGAGCTTAATGCGAGAAAGTCTTGAGATTATGGGTCATAGTGCAATTATAGTTCTTTAGTGGTGTGAACTGTAATTCAGTGTTTTATGAAAATTAAAAAAACTACTGCGTCTTTCCATAATTGCAGAAACCGCTGGTAGGTATCTGTGTTCCACTGGAAATCTTACTCATAATTACTCCCCAGGTCCCTGCTGTAGCCCTATATATTTGCAAGTAGGCTGAACCAGTTTTATATCGGATATATCATAATTTGTCTTTCAAGACTAAATATATCTGGGTTATACCAGTACGAGTTCTCGATAGTCCGTAGCCCACGCTACGTTCAAGGATCGCGTAAATGAATACAGTAGAAGGTCTGATAGAAGCTTCAACTCAGAATCAAACCGTAGTTGAAGAATCAATCGACAAGAAGGTATTCTTCTAAATAAACTTTGGTTGGATTGGTTTTACTTTTGATCACTCGACGTCAAAATTTTTTATCTTGAGCCCGTTTCGGTGTTTGTCCGTCCAATTAATTTTTTTCAAAAATCGTTTGCAAAAACAAATATCTTGGCAGTCTTACCTCCAACACTAACCTCCCCAGACTGTGCCTTCTCAACCTTCCATCCCAATTCCCTAGTTTTGTCTTGTTGATGAAAGCTCTTCCATGGAGGGATCAGAGGAGTGTCTGATTCTGAAGCGCTCGTGCCACATGGAGGCTACCTCTACCAGGCCCTTCTTAGAAAAGGAAGCGGCTTCCTTGTAGGCCTTGGCCTCTGAACAGTCCCAGCAAGCAGCGGTCCTTCAACATCTACACGTGCTAGTGGGTTGATTTCACGTTCCTTTCACTTCTACTGGGGTGTCTTTTACCATCGAAGACCATAACCTGGACCGTCTGCGAGTTCAATTTCAAATTCCCTAGGCAACTCACCTTTGTGCGCCTACACCTAACGAGCATGCTTGCACAGATTCAGCTGGGGAGTTTTGCTTTCGAAGGGGCTCTACAAGCGGGGCTTCGCTTCCCTCTTCCTCCCCTCACAAGAGAGCTCTTTCGCTTCCTAGGGATAGCCCCCAGCCAGCTAGTCCCTAATGCTTGGAGGATCTTGACTAGAAGCATGATTCTGTGGCGCGCGGTCAGCAGTCGTGAAAGGTGTTTGACCTTCCAAGAGCTCTTATGGTGTTATAAATCGGTAGAGCATCTCTACGGGTACATGAGCCTCCAGGCTCGAGACAAGCAGGGTTTAGTTACCAATCTTTCCCCCTCCAATAAGCATTGGAAAAGCCATTTCTTCTTTGTCTTTGGAGATGGCTGGGAGTTCCAACCCCAGGAAGCTGTGGATGGTGCCACCGCAAGGGTGTAACGGGTTTGGGCGAAGCCTTCCAAGGACGGTTAGTGAACTTTTGATTACTGTGTTTCTATTATCTTTCCTTTTTTTCTTGCTGAGCAGTCGCTAACTTAGGTAGGGTCTGTGTCTAAGTCGTGCTAGGAATCTAGAACTTTCTAATGAGGGGAAAAAGATAGTGGATGTTGCCCATGCTTATAAGGATAGGAATTGGGCCACCCTCGTGACTGTGAATAGTCTAAGTGAGTATCTCCTTAGACCTGAACTTACCTTTGATGCCCTAAATTTATTTCTCACAGCAGAGTTGGAAGAGGGTGCAGAATTGTCAGGTGACTTATGCTATTTCGTTGTCCGAATTAGGTCTTCTGTGAATCGCCCCATGTTTTTATTGTTATGACCAGTCTTTGTGCTATTCAGGGAAGATGAGCAAGGTCGACAAAGAGGTGTGAAAGAGGCAAAGAGAGTTGCAAGTAAGAAGAGCTTTTGAGGGAGTTAGCGGTTCGGATCCGCCTCCTTCGAAGCAACTAAGAATTTTCACCCATCGACAGAGAGAGAATGAGGCAGAGAAAGAAGTGAAAACTCCTGATCAGTTTGTGAGTTCTCAGCCCAGTGAGACTGATCATTCGTTGAGAGGTCGTAGTGGCTGCATAGCGGATGGTCTGTCGAGCTCTGGCGTAGAGCCTCTGGTGAAGGTCCTACTACCCCCTCCTATTGCTCAGGACCTTGCTGATATTTCAGTCTTTGTGGAGGGGCTGTCTGGATGTAGAGTTATTGAGGGTGTCATTCCGCCTCTTGATCAAGAAGCGTTGAAAGCTCTGTCCCCGAATGCTGTAGGTGACCAGGAGATAGCGAAGGCAAGTAACACACCTATTTTTGTATGCCAACTTTGTCATTGTTTACTGTAGAGGTTGCTAACATTATGCCCTTCTTCGTTATCTCTCCCTCACTTTTTTTGTTTTTTTCCCAAGCTGTTGCTCTGGGTCGTCATGCAGTTGTTTGCATGACTGAGTACCACCAAGCTTGGAAGGCCGCGGAGAGGAGGTTGATAACGGCTTGCCAGCAAATCAAGTAGTTGATGGAGCAGATGGAGCCTTTAAAACACGAGAATAGCAGCGCAAAGGCTGATTTGGAGAGGCTTCAAAACGTGATTACGGAGTTGAACAAAGAGAAGAAAGAGATGGCTGCAGATCTCAAGGCCAGACAGTCCTCTATTACTGACCTAGAATTCAAGTGTCGTGAGCTCAAATTTTGCAACACCAAGGGCGAAATTGGCTATATCGATGAGTTCAAGAAGTTAGGGGAGTTTAAATAGATCATTTCCGACCACATAATTCAATACATCAACTCCGTTGACGGGAGGTACTTTCTAGCCGAGCAGTGGGACATCAGGTTTGAGGCTTTTCGAAGACATGCTCAGATAGCTTTCCCTAACCAGAATTTCTCCATTATTCAACCTGAGGAAGACGACACGTCAACGGTGGCCAGCTCCCCCCCAGGTCAATGATGCTGCTCTTCCCTCAATCGGTGTTCCAGACTCAACTGACTAGGCAGAAGATGGTGGAGCCCCTACTGCCCAGGAGCCTTAATTCTACGATTCCACTTAAAAACACTTTAATCTTTTCTGGTTCGTTGTGGTGAAAACATTTTTACACGTGTTTGGAGTTTCAAACATTTCGTGGGTTGGAGAGCTTTTGTCTCCCTTTGGTTGGGTGACAGGTTTAAACATTCCACAAGTTGGAGGGCTTTTATCTCTCTTTGTTTAGTGACAAATTTAAACATTTCACAGGTTAGAGTTAAACATTTCACAGGCTGGAGAGCTTTTGTCTTTCTTTGTTTTTCTTGGTTGGCTGACACATACTTACATTAGCCCTGTTCTCTGACATTTGATCTTTGCATTGTTTTGTAAGTAATTATGCTTTGTGTTATGCTTTGTATGCTTGTGCTAATTTGTGCTAATTCTTCATGCTAGTGCTTCCCTAGAGTTTTGTATCATTTCTTCCTTCTATTTGACGTGGGTTGGATTGATTTCTAGATCTTAAATTATGACCTTATTTGGTTCTGGAGGCTGACCGTCTCGTGACCTACCTTTCCTTTCTGACCCTTAGGTTCAAGCTCTCCATTCTTGGAGACAATCATAGTTTTGCTTTAGAGTTGGTCATTCTTCTCGTGGGTGACCATAACTGCTCGTCATCTTTCTCTTAGAGATGATCGGGTCATCCATTTTCTGGATGACCTCTAATCATGGTCATCTCTTTTTGTAGAGATCTGCTTAAATTGATCATCCGTAACATTGGGTCCAGGTACTTCGAGATGATCAGCCCTGTCCTCTAACCCTTAAGTCTAGGCTCTTCATCTTGGAAGCTAATCATCTCGTGATCTGTCCTACCCTCGGACCCTTAGGTCGAGGCTCTTCATCTTGGAGGCTAATCATCTCGTGATCTACCCTGCCCTCTAACCCTTAGGTCTAGGCTCTTCATCTTAGAGGCTGATCTCGTGATATGCCCTGCCCTCTGACCCTTAGGTCTAGGCTCTTCATTTTGGAGGCTGATCATCTTGTGATCTACCCTGCCCTCTAACCCTTAGGTCCAAGATCTTCATTTTGGAGGCTGATCATCTCGTGATCTGCCTTGGCATCTAATCCTGTGACAAACTTGGAACTTCGAACTAAAATATTGTAAGAAGGTACTTATCACAAAATAAATTTCATTCACAGCTCTTATTAATAATGCCTTCGTACATTTTGTACTTACAAATAAAAATGCAACTCGAAAATATTGTGATATTTATGGATAATACCTCCTAAGGTGTTCTGCATTCCAAGGGCAGGCTAAATCTTTTCCCTGCATGGTTTGGAATCTGTATGCTCCTTTGCCGCACGAGAGTTTGACAATGTAGGGCCCCTCCCAGTTGTCCCCTAGTTTTCCCTCTGAGGGGTTCTTTGTGGCTAAGACCACTTCTTGAGCACTTTATCCCCTGGTTTGAAGTTCCTCCGCTTTACACGGGAGTTGTAGTACTTGCCATCTTCTCATGGTAAATTAATGTTTTGATTGCGGCTTGCTCCTTGACTTTCTCTATTAGGTCTAGGTCGACCTTAATCTCTTCATCGAAGTGTTCCACTCTAGCGCTAGTCAGACCCATTTCCACTAGGATCACTACCTTGTGTCCGAACACCAAAACGTAGGGGGTGACCCCTGTGGGTGTACAGGCGGTGGTTCTATAAGCCCACAACACATTGGGGAGTCTTTCAAGCCATAACCCTTTAGATTTTTCCAGTTTAGTCTTCAACATCTTTAGAAAATTTCTGTTAGTGACTTCTACTTGGCCGTTGGATTGTGGGTGGGCAGGAGAGGCAAAATGCTGCTGAATATTGAGTTCTTCACAAAATTTTCAAAAGCTCCTGTTATCAAACTGTTTGTCGTTGTCCGTGACTAGCAACCTCGGGATGACATATTTGCAAACGATGGTCTTCCATATAAATTGGGTGATGTTTCCTTCAGTGATTTTAGCCAGTGGCTTAGCTTCTACTCACTTGGTAAAGTAGTCTACGGCAACTACCAGAAATTTCATCTGTCTTTTTGCCACGAAAAATGGCCTGACCAGATTTAAGCCCCACTAAGCAAAAGGCCACAGGCTGGTCAGCACCGTCAGGTCAGTTGGCAGCTGCCTTGCGATGTTGGCGAAGCGTTGGCACTTGTCACACTTCTTGACGTAATCCTTAGCATCGTTCATCATGGTAGGCCAGTGGTATCTGGCCCTCGCGTTCTTTTCAACCAAGGATCAGGCTCCAGAGTGATTTTTGCACACGCCTTCATGAGCTTCCCTAAGCACGTGCGCCGCCTCTTGCTGTGATACGCAGCATAGGTAGGGCATCGAGATCCCCTTTTGTATAAGATTACTTCTTGTCAAGGTACTTCACGATGGCCTGGGCCCATAAGATGTCCTTTATCTCCATGACCTCTAGCCCTGCCAGTGGACTTTCGATACTAGGGTGCTCAGTCATCTCTCACACGACTCCCTGTTTAGTCATATCATCGACCGATGAGGCTAACTACGCTAATTGATCGGCCTCCTAGTTGTCGCTCTGTGGGACTTGTTGTAATTTTACCTGCTGAAAACCCCTAAGTAAATCCTCAACTAAAGACGTGTACTGCATGAGCTTCTCATTTTTTACTTCGTAGGTCCCGTTGGCCTGGTGTACTACCAATTGAGAGTCCATGCTGACCATCAGGTGGGTTGCCCCGCACGTCTTAGCTATCCTTAGACCAAACACCAACGCTTCATACTCCACTTCGTTATTTGTTACCCAAAAATCTAGTCGGACAGCCTGTTCCAGGCAATCTCTAGAGGGGGAGGTCATGGTCAGTCCCATGCCGCCTTTGTCTTTTCTTAAGGATCCGTTAATATTCATTGTCCACATTTGTTGGGAGTCGAAGAGCTGATCTGTCATCGTATTCTCCCGCATAGTCCCCCCGAGCTAATCCACTACTCCGATACTGATCTGATCAGCATCGGTTGTGGGTGCCGGTATGTCCTCCCAAGTGAACTTGGCAACAAAATCTGCCAAAGCATGACCTTTGATTACCGATCTGCAAAATTTGATGTTGAACTGTTCTAATTCAATTGACCATTACACGAGCCTACCCAAGGCCTCGGGCTTCTGCAGTATCTTCTTTAGAGGTTGGTCAGTAAGGACAATCACTGTGTGTGGTTGGAAATATAGCCTCAATCTCCTGGCTGACACCATGAGCGCGAAGGCTAGCTTTTCTACTTTTGGCTATCTGCCCTCTGCGCCTTAGAAAGCCTTGCTCATATAGTAAATCGGTCGTTATTGGTCATCCACCAGTCTGACCAGGGTCGAGTTCACAGAGGTGCTGGACACAACCAAATACAAGTATAGGTCTTCGTATGGGATCGAGTTAGATAGCAAAGGAGGTCTGGTCAAATACAATTTTAGCTCCTTGAAGGCCTTTTTGCATTCCTCGTTCCAGGAAAAAGCCTTGTGGAGGACTTTGAAGAAAGGGAGGCATTTATCTGTTGCTCTAGAAACGAATCGGTTCAATGCAGCTACCCTCCCCGCCAGTCTTTGCACCTCTTTGGTGGTGGATGGGGATCGCATCTCCAGAATTGCTTTGATTTTATCAGGATTAGCCTCTATCCCCCTTTGGCTGACTAGGAAACCCAAAAACTTGCCAGACGAGACACTAAATGCGCATTTGGCCGGGTTGAGCTTCATTCCATATCTTCGTATGACAGTGAAGACCTCTGTCAGGTCATTTAAATGTTGATTAGCCTTCCTGCTCTTGACCAGCATATCGTCAACGTAAACTTCCACATTTTTACCGATCTGATCCTTGAACATTGAATTGACTAGCCATTAATATGTTGCCCCGGCGTTCTTCAAGCCGAAAGGCATAACTCTATAGCAGTATAGTCCCCGCGAAGTCATGAAGGCCATCTTTTCCTAGTCGGGGGGAGTGTAAGAGAATTTGGTTGTACCCAAAAAAATGCGTTCATGAAACTTAAAAGCTCGTGTCCTGCCGTGGAATCTACTATGAGGTTAATTCGTGGAAGTAGATAATTATCCTTGGGGCAAGCCGTGTTTATATTAGTGAAGTCCATGCACATCCTCCATTTGCTGTTCTGCTTCTTGACCAATACCATATTGGCTAACCAGTCGGGGTACACTGTTTCCTTGATGAAGCCTGTGGCCTTCAGTTTGTTTACCTCCTCAAGGATAGCTTTCTCCCTCTGCTTGACAAATACCCTTTTCTTTTGCCTTGTTGGCTTTCTGGTCGGGTTTACATTCAGGTGGTGAGCCATGATTACTGGGACAATCCCGGGCATGTCGTTGTTAGACCATGTGAACACATCTTTGTTGGCGGAGAGAAACCTCTCCAGGGGTTCTCTAAGGTGATCAGATAATTGGGCCCCTACCTTAAGTATTCGAAGCTGATCACTTGAGTCTGTGCATATGTCCCTCAATTCCTCAACTAGTTCAGCTCTCTATAGATCCTGCTGCTCCCTGACCTCCATCTCCTCGATGCTCAAAGCTTTCCTAGAGGTATGATCCTTGAGTGAGGTGACATAACACTCCCTAGCTGATGCCTAGTCCTCTCTGGTGTACCCAACCCCATGGTTTGCTGGGAACTTGACGAGGAGATGGTATGTGAAGGTTATCACATGAAATTGGTTGAGGGTTGATCTTCCTAGAATAACATTGTAGGTGGATAATGTGTCTACGACCGGGAACGTGAGCAGCTTTGAACATGTTTCTCTATCATCCCCTATCATGACGGGGAGCTAGATGGACCCGAGTGGGTAGACTTTATCACCAGCAAAACCCACCAGGGGTGAGAGCATGGGCTAGAGCTTGCCTCTCCCCGCCTTCATCTGATCGAATGCGTTGACAAAAAGGATATCTGCTGAGCTTCTGTTATCCACCAAAACCCTTTGCATTGTGTGATTGCTGATCAATAAACTGATGACGAGTGGGCCGTCATGAGGCTGTTGAACATTCAAAGAGTCCTGGTTAGAAAAAATGATGGTTACTTTATCTGCCCTTCTCTGCTCTGCCCGGGGATCTCGCTCTCGCGCAGGGTGAGAGTCATCTCTTAATCTTTTGACATATGCTTTTTGGGCTGACCGAGAGGTGCCCCCTCCTGCGAGCCCCTCGACGATCATCCTGATCTCCATATGGGGAGGGTTTGGTTCTTCATCACACCGCTGAGCGCTTTCCTGTTCTGGTATACGGCGTTCCGTTTCTTTTCTTGGGCGATTCCCAAGCAGAAAATGATCCAACTTCCCCTGACTGATTAGTTTTTCTATCTGGTCCTTCAGATCATAACAATCTTTCGTGTCGTGCCCGTGATCCTTGTGGAAATGACAATATCTGTACTTAGAGCACTTCGTGGGTGGAGTCTTTAATTTACCAGGTCATTATAGATTCGGGTCTCTCTTGATATAAAGTAAGACCTGTTCTAGTGAGGCGTTAAGGGTGGTGTAGTGCCGATACCGAGTATTATCTGATCACCTTGTGGTCTGATCAGAATGCATATCCTTTGTCTGATCGGTTAACTTCTTACTTCCCTGCTGATCTGACTCCCTCAGTCTTTTTTTCGCTTTAGGCAGTGGCTCCTTAGACTTTGAACGTCTTGTGTCTACCACATCTTCTGCATCATGTGTTTTTGAGCCTTCAACGTGAGATCAGCCATATCTGCTGGGGGAGTTTTTGACAAGGAAAAGAGAAAATGGGACTGCAAGAGTCCCCCCATGAAGGCTATTAGGGCGACCTTGTCATCCACTTCGTCTACCTAGAGTACCTCATGATTAAAATGATTAACATATTCTCAGAGACTTTCCCCCTTCGCCTTCTTGATGTTCAACAGGAAGGTTGTTGGCTTCCAGTGCCTTTGTCTGCCTATAAAGTAACTTACAAACATTTTTCTCAGCTGAGGGAACGATTCGATGGAGTTCGGCTTCAGCTTAGAGAACCAAATTTGGGCTGGGCCCTTTAACGTGGTTGGAAATGCCCTGCATATAACTTCCTCTGGAACAGCGTGGTGATACATCATGGACTTATAAGTGTCTTGATGATCCAAAGGTCCAAGGTGCCATCAAAGAGGTCTATCTGGGGCATTTTGAATTTCGAGGGTTGGGGAGTTGCTATGATCACAAGGGTGAATGGGGACGCCATTTTCTGCGTCAAGTCGTCCAAGGTAGAGGGGGTTTTGGCCCTAATGGCCTGGATCATGTCATTGCTTTAGGCCTTTACCTCGCGTAGTTGCTCATTCCAGACTATGGAGACATCGGAGTTGTCCCCTGTGTCTTTGACCTCGTCTGGGCATCGTCGCCCAAGGGGGAGGGAATCACCAAGTTGATTTAACTCGCCACTTCTTCTGCTCCACCATCACCAAGTGGTAAGTCGTGAGCCACACTCACATGGTCGTCATTCCTCTGCTCCCCTTCCTACTCCCCCCTGCCGCTGCGGTGGCCTGGGAGGGACTAGGACTTCACTCTGTTCCCTCACCTGCTGCAAGAGTTCCCTATTCTGCTTGACTAATTGGAAGATCCCCTCAGTCAGGTGTTAGAACTGTTGCTGCATTGGATTAGGTTCGGGAGGACCTTCGTGTACCCCAACGGTGGGATCCTACCGTGCCAGATTATGCCCCTCCGCCATTGATCTCGTCTAAGCCATCAATAAATAGAACTCCAAAAGAGAGAAAACGTTCAACTTCTTAGAATTGAACAAAGTTCCCACAAACGGCACCAAATGTTGATGCTCAATCTAGGAATGGGTCTCCACGGTGCTTCAAGGACCTGAAAAGAGTAAACAACGGTTAGAGGGGGTGCCGAAGGGGATTTTGGCATAACCTCTCTAATGGTCAAGTTATGTTTCCGATAGAGAAAGCCCTAAGGTAAAGGGAAACCATTAGAGAATAATTCTAAACAAACATACCTCCGTCATCTGTTTGAGATTCTTTTATATGGTGTAAGTGACACGTGGCCAACAGACCATGTAAAGGTCGTTATGCCTGAATCCCGAGAAATTCTCTAGATATCCCACGCGTAGTGCTACACACGCGTCCTCACCATTCGGTGTCTTGCTCGATCAATCGTGGCTAGTCAGTTGAGATGATCAGCGAGCCTGGCTGGTCATCTTTGGCTAATTCGATGTGTCAAGGTTCTACGTCGGGGCTTAGCTTCCAGTCATGCCCTCTACCGAGCCAGACTCTTGTTGGGCTGAGTCACATATTTCTCCATCATTATCTATTTTGTGAGTTGTTAAGAAATTTATCAAAAAATTGTCAGAGGTTCTCTAAAAACCATCACCGTGAAGTTGTTGAAAAATGGTCGCCAAGTATCGCTGGAAAGCCATCATCAACGGTCATCAAAAAATAATCAATGACGGTGGCTGGAGTTGAAAGGGGTGTTGAGCTGGCGAGGAGTGTGTACAAGTAATTAGGAGAGTGTGTGAATAATAAGGGTGGTTTTATCCACAAAATCACCTAGCATTAAGTTGGAAAACCTTAATTCTTAAAATTCTAAAACAACATACCTAAAATTAAAGTGAACCAACTGCAATACAAGGGATAAGAATTGCATATTCCTAAGACTTAAGAAAATTGAAGTAAACTAAATGCACTTTAAGGTATAAGAATTGGACTTTTGATTAATTATTCACTTAAAAAATTATTGGTTG